>VSMD01105160.1:0-22654 GCA_008750895.1 Mirza zaza
AAGTACTATGCTTCACTAGTGACTCATAAGAAAACTTAATAGAGGGTCTCTAGAGCTCACTGGCCCTACAGTACCTGATTGATGTAGTCCCAAAGTCAAGTAGGTTAACCTTTATTGAACCAAGCACTTCAGAGGTATGGGAGGAAGTATGAGGGACGGAGTCTTCATACTCTGGCAATGGGAAAAGTAGGTCTGTCATAGTTTACTCTTGTGTTATCTATATTTTGTTATCAGTGTTACCTATGGAGTGACCATATTTGTGTGTGATTTGTATTATCTTGGTAGTTTAAAAATATAGGTAATAGAGTCAGATATTTCTGTGTAACCCTCAGTTTCTTAGATAATAAAGTGAATATAATAAAATATACCTCATAGTTTTTTTGATGAGATTCTGTTAAATAATTTATGCAAATGTTTAAAAGATAACCTAGGTAAAACTTTAAGTATAACGAATGTTAATTCCTATAATTATATGTAGATATGTAGAAGACTCTGAGGGGCTCTTTGGGCTACTGCTGAGTTGATAACATGCCCTTGACCCCTGGAAGTTACTGTTCCTCCTTTCCCTGTAGTATAGAAGAGTTCATCAAGTTCACATTTGATAACCCATGGTTACTATCACTGTGGTTCTTGAATTTAGCAGTGCATCAGAATTGCCAGGAAGAGTATTACAAATATAGGTTCATGGGCACCTCCACATCAGTGTTTTGATTTGGTAGGACAAGGTGGGGCCACAAAGCCTGCATCTTGACAACTTCTAAGACTATTCTGATACACAATCCAGCTTGGGAATTAGAGCTGTGTAGTAATTCCTGTATTTAAACTTATATTAACTTTGTGGTTAAACACACACACACACAGACACACAACAAATCACTTGTTCCATTTTCTACTTTAGTTTTCCTTCTTCCCATATATTCACAGCAGTGATAAGAGACAGTATGATACCCTACATGACAAAATGTAGCATGTACTGTATTTGCTTTTACCATAATTGGAAGATATGCCAGAAAAATGTTGATCTGAGACAAACAGATTTTATACTGTTTTGCAAAATTGTCATTACAATATCCATGTATAAAAAGCACTGAATTTAATTTTTGCAAATTTTTCTTTTCTCCAGACCTTAAGTATTGAAACATCTTAAATATTGTGCTTTCTTTGAATTTATCTCAGCAAAATGCAAGGACTATAGTCTATCTCTATAGTCTATTTTCGTATTTCCATTTATGGGGTTGGCCATCATTTTAATGTTAAGTAATTAATGAGATATGAAGAGTGAAACTATTGTAGAGCCTTAAATCATTTAAAGTCTATTCAGTATTATTACATCTTTGACAGAGGAAAATAAAATCCATGATGAAAATGAGAATTACAACCTCATCTAAACTAATTTAACTATGGTTTTTAAATATCGCTTGCATCAACTCATTAGCCTTCCCTGATAACTGTCAGTCTCAATATATAGGTGATTGACCCAACTTTATAATATTCTACATAACTCCTCAGATACAGCTAGCTGACAGGACTGAAAAATGTGTGGGATTATTTCTCATATGTCTACCATGGTCCTGCATATTAAATTGGGCTAGCTGATTACATTTTCTCTCAAATCATCTCTCCTTTAAATTTTAGCTGCTGTGGATTCTCTCTCTCTCTTTTCTTTTCTTCTTCTCTTCTTTCCTTTCTCTTTCTTTCTTTCTTTCTTTCTTTCTTTCTTTCTTTCTTTCTTTCTTTCTTTCTTTCTTTCTCTCTCTCTCTCTTTCTTTTTCTTTCCTTCTTCCTTTTTTTTTTTGTTTAGTTTCCATTAACTGGCCAAATCCAATCTAACCTGGTAGAGGCACCAACTAATAACACTGCTATCAAAGGACTCAAGCAAGCATTCATGTTTTCTGGAGATATGTGAGTATATTCTGTTCTGCTTGTTTATAGTATATGGTTCATTAAGCTGTTTGAAAAAGATTTTTCCCCTGCTTATGGGAGGAAACCTCTATGTGACAACTTTTTAGGCATTCCTATCCCTTCAAGACACTTGCACCTTTTCATGCATTCTGCCCTTTTCCAGCATGTGCCAGCATGTCCTCTATTCTTCTCTGAATTGATCTAGTTCAAGTCCTAGTTTTAAAACCTTTATTATTTATACCCTTTTAAAAGAAAAGGTCATAAACTCCACATAAGAATAAACATATGGTACTGCTTGTTAATTTTTGTCACAGTTATTATGAGACTAAGGAATAGAGAATGTACAAAATAATATAAAATACGGAGTTCAAATGACTTACATTTTACACTATCAATCTATGTTGATCTTGGGCTAGTTCTTACCAACTGAGACTTTGTTCCCTCATATATAAAGGGTAAACGGGAATAAAGATGCTTACTCTCTGCATGACAAGGTTGCTATGAGTTTAGAATAAGTTAACTTATGTGATGATACTTTAAACTTGTGAAGTATTATATAAGAAAAACTATGGTGTTAAAATAAGTAACTTCCCAACCAGTATCTCAGTCATATAGAATGAAAGAATGAACAGGCTTTTGTACACAGAAGATTTGGTTAGATATCAGTACCATGATTCAGATACTTCTTCTGTGAAATATGGTTAATTAATAATGCCTAAAGGTTAGGATTTCTCTGAAGATCAAGAGTAAAGTTTATTTCTAGACTGCTTCTCTCTCAGAACCTCCACTTCCTAAAACTTGTCCTGTTTTCTGAATCCATACATCTCAGGTTTGTGAAAGTTTTACATATAAAAATTTTATTATGTATATAGAAAAATACTCTGGCTTCCCATTGGAGCTGGGTGGCTCCATCCTAAAATGTATATCACTGTGATTAATTTTTTTTCACTGCCTCCTAGGCCATGCCACAAATTCCTTGAAACACAGGACAATTGGCTTACCTGGCTTTATGTTCCCAAGGTCTGACAAATGTCAGATAGTTAACACTCAATAAGCATTCACAGAATTAAAGTAAGTAGCTCTTTAGTGTGCATTCAATTGATGCAAAATATATAAAAATGCTATTGTAATTCTTTGTTCTGATATTAATATTTGACTTTTCCTCTATTGTTTGGAAATAATAAAAAACACCCTCTCTAATATTGGTATTATACTGAGAATTATAATGAGATATGTTTTGTTCAGGGATAGTGTTTTTCTATAATAAACTGAATATTATAATAAAATTTTATATAAAAATCCCAGTATATCTTAAAAATCATAATCTCATTTCTCCTTAAAGACTTCTATCCTGTATCCATAGAACATGTATCCATACTTGAGGTATTATTAGCACTATTTAAATTCCAAAACGCATGCAAGTTTCACCCAAGTGACTAGTACATCTCTTTATACAGCAGTCATACAATCCACTAAGTGTGTTTACTCACAGTGGAATTGTATTTGGTATGGATGATATGAAATGAGCTTTATAGTTTCCCTTCTGTTCATAGCTACACAATAGCAAGAATGAATAACAGGGGAAACTTTCTCAGTCTGCCAGCCTTTATTTTATTTGATCTCTAAAATTGAAAAAAAAAAATTAAATGATCTTAGCCTTCAAGTACAAGCAGTATTTGGAGCTCCCATGAAGTAGCTTGCCTGGCAGTCTTTCATCTTCTTCCTGAATCTCTGAAGGTAGGCAAGGCATTGTGAAAGCACCACCCTCCACCCTCCTCATTTTCTTGGTCCTTTCTTTCTAGTTCCCTCAAAAGTATACAGAAGAGATATCAGGGATTAAAGGAGGTAATGATCAGGATTGGTAACCGAGGTGGGAAGCTTTGCCTACAATCCTAAGAAATGTTAATTTTCCCCAGAGGAACATTAACAGGGCAAGACACGGTGAGAGTCACAGATCCATGGATGGACGATCCTTTTGAGGACAATAGAGAGAGAATTTGTCTAAGTTTCCTCAGTGAGGAAACTTCCAGATGGCAGGCTCGAAAGTCAGTTGTTCCTGCTCAAAACACAGAGCTTCCTCAAGAGGAAGATAACACTTTCTTTCATCAGAAGAAGCGAGAGGAGTTTTCAACGGAGTTATTCTGAAATTGGAAAACAAAATGTGTGTAGGGAATTTTTTTTAACATAACATAGTTAGTAGAAATGCCCAATGTTTTACAATTGAGGCAAAGAAAAAACACCTTCTTATACCAAAATACAAAATATGTATAATGCATACGAGGACCTCTCCAATCAGGAACAATAGAACAGAATTCTAAGAGAGGTCAACACAGCTCAGTGTATGAAACAAACTAGAAGGGATTAAACAGAAGTGACCAAACCCAATTTACTCTCCTGTCCTTATATTGGAGTTGGTACTCATACTTAGTAAGGAAAATTGCCAATCAGTGTTCATACATGAATATAGTATGTAGGTGATTATGTATCCATTTAAATTATTCAGTGCCTGCATTTGTTTAACCATTTTGAAATTGAGTTGTTTTTGATCCACTTGATTGAAAAGTTAAGATTAAAACAAGAAAAAAGCTCAAATGTACATCAATAATAGATCATCCATATAATTCCATGCAATTGAATACTAATCAAAAATAAAAAAGAATAAACTATATTTACATAGAACAAGGAGAAGGCAGAGTAAAAGAAATCAAACACAAGTATATTTAGTATACTATTTTATTTATATTAAGTTCTGAACAAAGAAAAACTACTATTTGGTGATACAATTATAGAGATAAGAAAAGATGATTTTTATAGGGGGGATAGGTAATTGAAGGAGGCCATGGAGGTGGAGGGTGGGAGGCTCTGAGTAAAGGTAATATTGTTCTTTGATCTAGATGCTGGTTATAAGAATTTAATTACTAGGAAATTTCATAAGCTATAGAGTATGACTGTTCACTTTTTTGTTACTTATATCATCCCTTATTTGAAAGACTTCAAAACAACAACAACAAAAAAAAACCACACCAGTCATGGATGTCATAAATATATAGAAGAAATATGTGGTGGGACAATTTTATTATCAACAAATCTAACATTTGACATCCTAACAAGCATACTCTACACTTCAATGAACAATTTGCCATCTTCAAGTATCCTAATACTTCACATTTGATGCTTTGGTCCATTTTTTTCTCCCAGCTTAGAGCACCAACCTTCACCCTTCCCTGAAGTCACCTATTTCAATCCACAAAGCTCATTGTGGTATCCCTATGAACTTAGCAGGTTCTGATCTGATAGCCTTTGAGCATTTCCAGAGGAATTTTTTTCTGCCTATTACAGTTTGTTTACTTGTCCTAACCTTCCTTTTAAACTTTAAGCTTCCTTGAGTCAGGGGCTGTGCTTTAGCCATCTTTGTGTTTCCACCCTAAAGTACTTGGCATAGTGCATAACTTATAATAGATATCATATTCTGTAAATATTTGTAGAATTGGATGACGGTTACAGCCATTTTATAACTACAATATCTTTATATTCCAAATGCTCTTCTAGGTTATCTTAGCAATTCCTCAGAAGGCAATGATCTTTTCATCTATGTTCAAGGATAAGATTACTTTTGGCACTTCATCACCGTATAACTGATAAGAGTAAACTTTGTTTAATATTCCAATCTGCAAGATCTATCTAAAAGAAGTAGAAAAGGTTCCCTTCTCATGGGAGTGGATGTTCCAGGGAGACTAAATTGACCTTTTATGCTCCTCTCTCTCATTCTCTTGCTCTTTATCTCTTTTCCACAATTGCAATTTTTCTTTCTTGGACCCGGAAAGCAAAGGATTAGGAGCAAGTTACAAGATTAAAAGGTGAACTCAAGGGTGTGTTGTTCATATTATTACACAAAATTGAAGAAGTTGTGATATATTTTCAAATCAAAAAGACCTCTGTTTGCACTGGTCACAACTATTCACTTTAGATCTGTACAGAAAGAGATCTCTTTGGTTGAGAGGATTACCATAATTTTCGTTTTTTACTTCAGAAGGGTTCATCCACTCTACATTTGGCCTTTGTATCTCTGCAGTCACTTGAGTCATGCAGACAGTTTTTTACATAACCTTCCCACCTGCCTCTCGTTTGGCACATTATGCTGCTTGACTGAACAGTGAACCAGCTGTAAACAGGTCCTGAGGAGAAGCTTCCAGATTGCAGCAGTTTAAATTCTGATTGCTTCCCTCCTGGCTATGACGGTGTTTTCCCCCAACATTGAAATACCATTATTTTGTTGATACAAACTTTGCTTACTGCTCATGGTCCTGTTGCCTAGGGTTTCAAGAAATTAGTCCCCTTTAAATAATCCAAGAAAAAGAAATGATCATCCAACAGAAAACACAGTTGCCACTCTTTCCCTCTCATAGCTTGAAGCTGCACTAATTAGAATGCTTTTCTGTGGTTATAGATCTTCATATGCCATGTTGGCTGGAGACAAAAGAAAAAAAAGATGCCTTTTTTCCATTTTACTCACACAGATTTCTATAGACTTGCTCCTACTTTTCAAAGATGCATTATGAAGAACTGCACGGAAAATAATAGTTATTTAAGATTGAGCCTTAGTAGGTGTAAAAAAACAATACCCTGATCATCTTGCAAAAGAGGTTTTAAATGAAACATAACAAATCTAACTAGAGCAAAAAAAGGGTCAGGGAAACAAGACTGCGTTATATAGCAGGAGATAAATATTTTTCATTAAACATTGAAAACAACATCTGTTACTCTTTAACAATATGAAGATTTTACTTTATTAAGTTTTGGATGGTTAATGACTTTAAAAGTAATTTGCAATTTAAACATGCCTCTATCTAGTGGGTAATTCATGACAAAATCTTTAGCATTAACTCTCAATTTTATTAATGGCTTTCCCTCTCTCTCTCAAAAGTGACAAAGTGGTACATCATTTCCTTGAATTGTGATAATAAGAAATAAATGGATATTCTAGAAATATTTAGTCTATGACTTTTCTCAGTGTTTCCCTTTTCTATACTTTCTCCTTTTTTTCCCTCTCAGAAAAGAATATTTGGAGACTAAAGAACAATTTATTGATAAAAATGAGAATCTCTTCTTTTCTCCTGTATTATTAGTCTCCAAATTGCCAGCTGATGGTGATCATTACATTTCTAGTAATGGTGACTTTATTCACGGAGCCAGGCTCATGCTAAGTGGTTTAGTGAATGCAGATCAAGGTAGAGAGTTTCAGCCCCAAAGTGAGTGGAGCTGACAATTTGCTTTGTCGCAGCATACCTATAGCGTGTGTGAGATGATGAGAATTCAGAGGCTGCTGGAGCCACAATGCTTGCCTGTATTGATTCAGCCTTTACACTGACTTTCAGATTCAGCTTCTTAATATCTTTGTTGTCTCAACTTCACTTTTTGAACATAGGTAATACAATTATAATTATTCTTTTAAAGCCTTGTCTATTAATTCTATCACCTGTGTCTATTCTGGTTTGTTTTCAGTTGATTTCTTATTTTCATCAATATATTTTCCTGCTTTAAAATATTTTTCTGTTTATTTGTAAGCCTAGTAATTTTTGTTTGGATGCTAAGCATTGTAAATTTTACTTTGTTGTGCTTAGATATTTTTGTATTTTTATAAATATATTTTTTTCTGGGACACAGCTAAATTACTTGTGAAATGCCTGATCCTTTTTGACTTTGCTTTTAAGATTTTTTAGACAGAACTAGAGCAATATTCAGTCTACAACTAGAGAGAAGGCAGAAATCAAGAGTTCGATTTTGGATATGTTACATTTATGATGCTTATTAGAGATACAAATGGAGATATAGAATAGGAAGTGGACACATTAGTTTGAGGTAAGAGATTAGTGATGGGAATAAAAATTATTTACCTTAATAATGCAACCAATCAATTTAACACTTACCCAACTGTGTACCGTTTAACTGAAGAAGTCTAATCAATAGACCTACAGAAAGAGGACAGTGCCTTTTTTATTTCTTTACTTCATCATGGTTCAGTAATTTTCAAAGTGTAGTATCTGGATCAGCAGTGTTAGTGTTACCTGGGAATTTGTTAATAATGCAATTTTGTGACTCCACTGCAGGTCTACTGAATCAGAAGTTTCAGAGATGGGGCCATCTGCCTATTTTAACAAGCCCTCTGGGTAAATACGATAGGCTAAAGTTTAAGAACCACCCATCTAGTCAATAAATGCTGGAGAATAATACTTCATGGGTCACTGTTCTGTCATCTAAGCTGCCAAGTCTCAAAGAATGAGCAGAAATGTTTGGATAAAGAATAGAGAAAAGATATTTCATGTGAGGGAAGCAACATGTGAAAATGTATTGGATCTAAATGACATTCAGATGAGTCCTATTTAATGTGTTTAGGGTAACTTATGTGATCTTTACTACTTGAATGAGCTACTCTGAGCACCATTGAATGCTGGTTTCTAATCAGTAAAAATCAGTAAATTCAGTAAAAATCCTTTCCCTCCTACAAATTTTACCTGAGCTACATAATGAAAGCCAAAATACAATGTTTCAAAACCCCGAATTTCACAAATGCTTTATAATATTGAAATGTATAAAATAAAGTAATAATTACTTAATTCCTAATTCTATATTCTTCATTTCAAGACAAAGGACCAATCAGAAATTCAATTTTCCAGATACTTTTACTGCTATAACATTTTCTATAACAAGAATTTAGGACAGTACCTGACACATGGTAAGTATTCAATAAATGTTAGTAAATATAATTTGTATTATTTCCAAAGCACTTTCTATTCCCTTGGTGCCTTTTGAAGAATGTCACAGGGGCATTGTGATTCATAGCTAGTGTTCTAAAGTAATCTCTTCCTTTTAGGTGTATGCATTTGCATACCATAAAAGTAGAGCATGATTAATTACATTGTTTATAGCCCTAATAAAGTGCTACTTTGGAATAAACATGGCCTGCCTGTAAAGGTATTATTAAACACCATACTTTCTTCCTTCTAAAAAGTAAAAGACAGATATTACCTGTCCGACTTCCCCTTAGACAGGCTGGATCAGACACTCATAAGGAGAGCATACTGCTGAGACAAGGTCTGGGAGGCCAGAAATGTTAAATTGGCTGTCAAATATAGGAATGTAAGTTCAGGACTAGAAATGGAATATGAAGCCAGAGGTCTGAAAGCAAATAAAGACAAGGAGATGAAGAGTTAAGCAGGGCCCAGCTGAGCCAGCCCAGGATTAGGTGAACTGGCCTGGACCTCTCCGCCTGCCTTCCCAGAACTCCATGTTGATGATTGCTTTTCACTAAATAATTTGCTTAGGGTCTTGTACACACTCTTTTTCACTTCTTAAACAGACTCTTGTTTAGTTCAGGTTTCAAACAATTCCCAAACAAGAATTGCATATCGCACTGTAGATAGGCAATCCTGAAATGGACTAAACTTTCCTTACTTTTCTATTTCTGTCAAAGCATCATTATTCTACTCACTTCTGGGCTCAAGATTTCAGAATCATACTTGTCAATTATCTTTCCATTAGCCACACCTCCTTTTCCCACTGCATTTAAAAAATGGAGGTGAAATACATTACACTTAAGAGTATATTATATAATACATTGAAGAGTGTATGAAACTGATAGATGCACAGTTACATTATTCAGGCAACAGACTTCAACTTCCCTGTGGCCAAGGCTTGAGTGGTTACCACCTAGGATTAAAATTTTTCATGCCACACAATATTTTCCATAAAGTGTGATAAAGAAATCTGGGGTTTCAAATTGTTTATCTTTCATATACTTTAGCAAATGCAAAGCTCTGTTGTGGAGAAACTCATGGCCTGATTGCAGATATCCGTGGGGGCTGCCTCTGTGAAGAAGGGCAACTGCCATCTGTCTGGGCAAGAATGAACGTCAGCCTCTCAGCTTTGACAACACAATGCCCAATGGAATTTCTTGTTCGACTTGTTTCTAAAACATATGAATACCTTTTTAATGAAAAGTGCACAACGCAGGCATTAATTTCAGAATAGAACTATGAATTATCTGTGACCCAGCATTTCCCAAAGGCTGCTTGGAGCATCTAATATTTAGGAAAAATAACCTAATAGGTAAGTGAATCTTTTATTTCTCTGGGTTCAATAAACTCTATTCTGACATTTAGATAACCAGAAATAATGTAGCAGTGTGATGTTGTTTCAACTGTCCTCAGGAATCTCTTTGTTCATGAGAACATCAATTATCCACTGAATGACCCAAGATGTAGGAAATATCATGCTGGGTGCTTTGGGATATCAGGGGAAAAAGAGACACAAATTATTTTTAAGATCGAATGTCCTGACTGCAACTTGTAGGGTTAATAGCAAAAATTTTCATATATAGAATATTAATGGTTTGGTTTAGAATTGCTGTTAATATTAATGCATATTTTAAAGTCACTTTTAAGAAAAAAAGCACAATATCTCTTATTTTTATATTATTCCACATACTCATTTGTTTAATAAATATTTTGATTGACTTCCACCAATAGAAATATGGGAAAACACACAGTCCTTACTTCAAGGAAAAATACACTAAAGAAGTCTTGGAAAGATTGCAATTAAAGACATAGTCATATTAAAACTTTAAGGCCATTTAAAAAATTGTGAAAGAATCAGGTTCAGTTAATGAAGCCTGAGGGAAAGAATAATTAATTACACCTGAAAACAGCCTATCGGAAGCTATTCTTTTTAAGGATATAACTTGTTTTTAATCTTCCTGCTATTAATATTTCCTATATAAAGTTTGAAAAGTTCATATTATTCTTTCTTATCAGTAATGAGATGTATGTTTATCAAAATAAAACTACTTAATGAAAGTCAAATGATGAGAAATTCTTTATTTTTGGCTTAGTTACATAAAATGCAGAACTCATTCCACATAATTATCTCATCAGGTCACATCTGTCTCTCCACTCCTTTTCTACTTTTTGGTAGTGATTTTATTGTTCATTTTTATATCAATTTTTGCATTGTATGTGGTAAAGGACAGTTTTTGGAAGAAGCATAGGGTAAGCTGAGGTTAGACATGTGATCCAGTCATAGCAAAGATGCTTTATAGAAAACCTGATGGGAGGGTTTCTGAAAAAGCTTCTTAGTTTTTATAAAAAATGAACAGAATTGTTGGGAACTGCCCTTCTCCCATCTTTCTTGATTAAGGAACTGTGTCAAAGATATAGCACATATTTTGTGACCACCAGGCATCACACAAGAGAATGGAAGCCAACAACCTCAGAATGTTGGAGAAAAGTTAAAAATCCCAGGTGTTAGGAGAGATGTCAAAGAATACAAACTTTCAGCTATATAAAATGAGTTAAGTTCTGAGGATCTAATGTAGAGCATGGTGACTATGGTTAATAATAATGTACTGTGTATTTGAAATTGGACAAGATAGTAGATTTTAAACATTTTCACCACAAACACACACAAAAAAAGGGTAATTGGGATGAAAGAGATTTGTTAAATAGCTTGATTATGGATATCATTTCTGAATATATATGTATATAAAAACGTTGTACACCTTGAACATATATGATTTTTATTTGTCAATTACACATCAATACATCAAAAAAAAAAATCCTGGGTGTGATAGCATTGTTGAGAAACTGAACCAGTGCTTGTAATATCTACCTGTGGCCTTCTTACTATATGAAAAAAATAAGCTGCTATATATTTAGGTTATTTTAGGGGCCAAGGGAAAACATCCCCTTTACTCTTTTAAGGTTCATTGAAAAATCAACTCACAAAAGGCCCACTAATTGAAGAAAAGGCATACAAAATTTACTAATGTGTACACAGAGAGTATCACAGAGGGACTACCCAACCCCTCAATGGAGTGCAGAAGCTTTTATGTCATCTTGAGGTTACAGAAAGAATGGGGCCTTGGAGCATAACCCAAGCCAGGTTATGCTGGTAAATCAGGTTATAGTGGCAAGACATGTTAT
Source organism: Mirza zaza (assembly GCA_008750895.1). NCBI lineage: Eukaryota > Metazoa > Chordata > Mammalia > Primates > Cheirogaleidae > Mirza > Mirza zaza. The sequence goes on from VSMD01105160.1 coordinate 11,880, forward strand.
GGGAGGGAGAGAAGAAGCTTGGCTAGCAAAAGTGGTCTTGTTAAGTAGATAAAACCACACATGTGGCAGCCCTCAGAGAGAACAGATGGTAAATGCTTCTTTCAGATCTTTAAGGTGTCAGATTCTCAGTTAATCTTTCCTAGATCTGGACAAGGGAAGGCTTGGCTGCATCAATGTAAATTGTCTATAGAGGCAAACTTCCTCCCCCTCCCCCGCTCCCCCAAGACAGCTTTGCAGAGGTACTTCTGTTTGCTGGCTCTATGACAATTATCTCGAAATATGTCAGAGAAATGTATTTTGGTAAAATATTTTTATTTCCTTCACAACTATTGGTTGGGATTTCTGTTTATGGCAGCTGAATGTATTCTTAACTCATACACTACCATAAACTTTATTAGTAATACTCCATAAATAATTTTGTAAATTGTTCCTTAATGAAGATTTCATGTATGTCACTTGTCACCTTCCCACTTGAATGGTCCAATGTCAGTTTTCACTAATTTTTGCCTGAGCCAGTCAGTAGACCTTTAATAACTGTTTGCTAAATGAAAATGAATGAGATTTTTATAATATCCATTTATGTTTTCTTGCTATATCAATTTCCTTCTCCTTCCAATAATCTTGAAGTCAATTTACTTTTCTGGAGCATAATTTTGATCATGACTTTTTTTCTATTCATAAATGTTAAATGGCTCCTCAGTGTCTACAGAAATCCAAATTCCTTACTCTTATTTGAAGTCACTCAAAATCTACTCTTAATATATTTTTCAACCTAATTTCACAGTATGGATTATAATCCAAACAAAATTGCTGTCACTTTTTCTTACATATCTAACTAATTTGGGGGAAGAGATGCTATTTCTACTGCTTGGAATGATTGACCACTCCCCATTTCTGTGTATCAATCATTTGCTTTTCTTTTAAGTTCCATCTCAGAATTTATCTCCTCCAGAAAACCTTTCTTCATACCCTAATTCCACCCATCTCCACCAAGGTGGAACCAATCTTCTATAATTATGAGCTATGAAACAGCCATTTACTTGTAATTTTCTATTTCTATTGCTTATATATGCTGTTGAATATTATAGGTTTCTATGCATAAGTCTTTTCTACTCTAGTATATTTGGGTTAATATCTGTGCTTTTATGAATTTTATAGTGTAATATACATAGAGAAATTATAATATACATACAGAAAACTCTAAAAAGTCACAAGGATAGTGCCTGATGAATATTTAGGACCATAAACACTGTTATATAACTACCACTTAGATGAAGGTATAGAACATAACCAGCTTATGTCCCTTCCCAGTGACCACCCTTGCCAAAGGTGACCGCTCCTCTGCTTTCACCATCATTTTTAGTATTGACTGGATTTTGAGTTACATATAACTAGTATCATTCGTTATGTATTCTTTTGTGTCTGGCTCCTTTCACTCAGCATGTCTGTGAGCTATATTCATGTTGTTCATATATCAGTAGTTTGTTCCCCTTCATGAGAATAGTATTCCTCCTTTTGTGTGAATATACCATAATTTTTATCCATACATATAATTTATCCAAACACAATTTTTCTCTAATTATTATTTTTATTTTTTATTTTAATTATTATGATTACATCTTTGTTGTACATATTTAAGGGGTCCATGTGATATTTTGATATAAGCATACAATGTATAATAATAGAATCAGAGTAATTGATATATCCATCATTTCAAATATTTATCATTTCTTTGTTAGAAACATTCCAAGTCCACTCTTTTAGTTATTTTTCAGAAATAAACAATAAATTATTGTTAACTACAGTTACCCTATTGTGCTACCAAACATCAGATCTTATTTCATCTGAGTCTATTTTTATACCCAATGACCATCCTCTTTTTCCTTCCTCCTGACTCCTCTTCTCGTTCTTTGGTAACCATCATTCTACTCTCTATCTCCATGAGTTTAATTTTTTTTAGCTTTCATATCTGAGTGAGAATATGTGATATTTGTCTTTCTGTGCCTGGCTTATTTCACTGAACATCATGTCCTCTAGTTCCATCCATGTTATTGAGAACGACAGGGTTTCATTCTTTTTATGGCTGAATAATATTCCATTGTGTATATGTACATTTTTATACATATATGTACATATATATGTATATTTTTATTTATTCATTCATCCATTAATGAACACATAGGTTGATTCCATATCTTGCCTATTGTGAATAGTGCTGCAATAAACCTGAGAGTGCAGATATCTCTTCAACATACTGCTTTCTTTTCTTTTGGATATATACCCAGCAGTGGGATTGCTGAATCGTATGGTAGTTCTATTTTTAGTTTTTTTGAGAAACCTCTACACTATTCTTTATGTGTCTGTACTAATTTACATTCCCACCAATAGTGTACAAGAGTTCCTCTGTCTCCTCATCCTTGACAGCACTGGTCATTGCCTATCTTTTTGATACAAGCAATCTTAGCTGGAGTGAGATGATGTTTCATTGTAGTTTTGATTTGCATTTCTTTGATGATAAGTGGTGTTGAACATTTCTTCATATATTTTTGGACATTTCTTCTTCTGAGAAATGTATATTCAGATAATTTTCCCATTTTAAATCAGATTATTTTTTCCTAATGAGTTGAGAACCTTATATATCCTGGTTACTAATCCCTTGTCAGATGGGTAGTTTGAAAATATTTTCTCCAATTCTGTGGGTTGTCCTTTCACTTTGTTCATTGTTTTCTTTGCTGTGCAGAAGCCTTTTAGCTGGATGTGATCCCATTTTTGCTTTGGTTACCTAACTTTTTAGGTCTTATCAAGAAATCTTTGCCTAGACCAATGTCCTGTAGTGTTTTCCCAATGCTTTCTTCTAGTTTCATTCTTTTTCTTCTTCTATTTTCATTCTTTTGCATATGGATATATTTGTATCCAAATATAATTTTTTATGCTTATTGATAAACATTTAGTTTGCTTCCAGATTTTTTGCTACTATAAGTAATGATGCTATGAACTCTTTTGTACATTTGTTTTGGGGGCATATTAGGTACATTTATGCTGCATATATACCTCAGTGTGGAATTTCTGAGTAATAATATGCATTTATGTCCAGCTCTACAAAGTGAAAAAAAAAAACCTATTTCTTCTCCACCCACATCACAGGTGACTATATATATTGATCTTTTTTTTGAAACATTTTATTCTGTTTATTTTTTCATTATTTGCTTATCTTTGTGCCAAATATCAGACTGTCTCAAAGACTATAACTTTATAATAAATCTGAATGTGTGATGGGTAAATCTTCCATTTGTTTTTCCTTCTAGATTTTCCCTGCCATTCTTGTCAATTAATTTACAGGACTGTAATTATTAGAGTACATTGAATTATTACTGATTAATTTAAGAATATTTGGTATCTTTAAAATTCTGAGTTTTCTAATCTGTAACAAAGGTTATGAACAAATTAATAATTATTTCATTTTAATTTTTTAGTCAGAAGGTGCTGAACCTAATACTAAACTTTATTGGAAATCATAATAATGTTCAAACTATTCTTTCAGTTATTGCCTTTTTTTAGGGGGTGGGTACTCTGCTACAGAGGTTAGCAGAAATAAATAAGACGGACAGTGGGGACAGAGGATGTAAGAAAGTTGCTCTTATATTTCACTTTTTCTTTTTCCATGAATGTGATAATTGAGCATTTAAAATATTGATTAAAGTAATATAAGAATACAATAGAAAAGCTTAAATCTTTCTGCTAAGAATTTTACATTTACAAAAAGACAAGTATTTTAGGTTAAAATTACTCTTTTTAATGTTGGAGTAATTGTAATAAATGAGTTTTTTAGTTTTAGAGCACCTGATGTTTGGTTTTATTTCAGGTATAAAATGATATTCAATGTAAATTAAATAAAGGGCTTATGTATTAACACATATATTTTATTATTCAGCATATTTCTGATATTAAATGTCAATGTAATTTAATAAAATAGGTTAATAACTTCTTCTACAAAAAATGAAAAGATAAGCAATCCATAGGGGAATATGACTTATTTTTCTACTTTCCTACAATTTAAAATTGGCAAACCTAACATTTTAATATTTTATAGATAAATGAGGCAATATAGGTAATCTCCAGCTACTGTGGGGTTATCGTGATTTTCAGATGCCTATCTAGGGCATGAGAAATGTTCGATATCTAAACTTTAATGTTAAGTCAACTCTAGTGCTTCAATTTACAATTGGGAGTACAGAATCAAGGATAATTATGGAAAAGTGCTGATGGCCTTTGACTTAAAGAGACTATCAGTGTAAAAGAAAAATTGTGCTGGACAAAATTAAACAGACCAAGACGACTTTATTCAAGACCACAGCAGTATTAGTTGAGACTAATACAGTAGCAGAGAGAGATTGAACTTACCTCCAATGAAACAAAAGGCAGGAGAGTTTGTAAGCACCAGGGTGAGCTAGTGAAAAAGAAGCAGAGGACTATGGGAGGGATGTGGTCAATGTGTTAGGCCATGTGTGCTTGTTAATTGTTGCTTATGGAAGTTAGGTTTCTACTCTCCCATCAAAACTGGAAAATAGGGGCACTATCTCCCTTTATGATTTCAAAAGGGTGGTTCCTAGGTCCTAGAGAAAAACATTCTCAAATTTGTAAAACTGGCAAGAAGCCAGGAGAAGATTTACATCTCAGGAAGGCAAGAAAAGAATATACAATTGAAATTTTTCTAAGGCAAATGCTCAAAGGGAGGTCAGGGGCTTAAATTCAGAAAGAAGCCTTTCTAAGGTTCGGTGGAGCTGAGGGACACATTACCACCTTCTTGGTCACAAGCTACAACAAATCCTGTATGATCTCATACAGAAACTCTGTAAGCCTCTCTTTTTGCCTCAGTCAGTATTGGGAGTAACAACAATGTAACATCCCTTTGATAGTTATATTTTCTCACCTACTTTATGTAAGAAGAAACCCTTATGTAGAAAAGGTAAATACTTTGACCCTGGTCACCTAGCAAGGAATTGACTGATTTCTATTTGTGAGATTCAAGAACCTATTTCCTAACCACTGTGTAACAGACGTGAAGTAGACCTAATCATGACATCCTTTTCACTTTTATATCCTTTTTATTTATCATTGTGTTTCCTTCATCCAAATCACTGTGCTGGGGTAGCCCAACAAATCTAGCTTACATTTCATTAATTATGTGCCTGTGCAACCCTTAACCCCAAATATTACCACAGTTCAATGACAAAGGTTATTAAGAAGGATATAATTTTTTTACATATTCTAGATAGTGCCAAAGGAAATGCCGGGGATTGGCATTTTTTATTATCATTGCCATCAGAGTCACGTTGTCAGCAGCTCCCTTCTATCATGCCAATAAAAAATGGAAACTGCCCTTTTTGATGGTAACAACATGTTAGCCTCTGTGCTAAGAGATTTGCATATCTTTTCTCATTTAGCTTAACAAGGATCTTGTGAGGTAGCTATTTTCTCCATTTTAAATATGAGAAAACTGAGCTTTAGAGAAGCTAAGTAACTTGCAAATGGAGAAGCACTTTAGCAATATTCATAGTCATTAAAATTTGAATCTGAGATTAAATTCCATATTAGCTGCTTCTTGTGTTTGTGTTCAAGTACTACCCTCTACTGCTGTGTTTCTGGGAAATATGTCAGTTTCTTTCTTCTGAAGGAGCCCAGAAAATGCCACCCCAAATAGGGCACCCTGATATGCTGAGTATTTTGAATTAAAGGCCCTTAGAGAGCAGCAGATGCTCAAAGAGGCTTATTTTTGTCTTCAAAAGGCCTGGGCATGCCAAGGAAGAAAACAATTATCTTCAGTCTTTTTGCTGGGTTTTCATTAACTAAACTGATATTACAGGACCTGAGAAATGTAACTACACCCGGACAGATTTTGTCAGAAGTCATTGTCTGTTGTGGGACTCATTCAATTCCCAAAGAGAAAATTTTACTAACCATTGGCTGAGCATTAGGCCCATTCATTCCTCCTAAAATTATTTACTTCACATTTCCCATTGCTCTATCCCCTATAACCAACTGTACCCCTTTGATTATTGGGTAATCACTTTCTCATGATTTTTCCCTGTGCACAATAAAATACATTTGTATGCCTTTTTCTCCTATTAATCTGTCTTTTGTCAGTTCATTTCAGCAATCCTTCAGAGGATATGCTGTCAAAACTGCAAAGGGGTTTTAGCCTAGGTGCAGTTACTCATTGCACAAAGATCCAATTATTAAGACAATGAGGACTGCCAAAGAAGAAAGGAGTTTCTAATACAACAGACACTTGTCAAGAGAGTGGAAGAAGCTGCCTCAAACCCTTTCTCCCACTAATGGAGATCATGGGCTTTTAAAGGAGGGACATGTGCCTTGGGGCAGGTTGTGTAATTAACAAGAGGCTACATGTATTGGGGGATAGTGAATCTTGGGCTCAGGAAGGTTTCCCAGGCACCTTCAGAATATCAGCTCTTATCTTGCAGAAAATCTACCATTTCCAGGAAACAACTAAAAAGTTCAAGTAGTTAAGGGAGAGGATTAAAAATTAAAACTATAGGGGTCACTGAAATTTGTTCATGGGGCCAGTTACAGGTGGAGGCAAAGTTTTACCCCTTCACCCCTACACTTCTGTCCTTCTTTCCTTCCATCCTTCCTTCCTTTTTCCTAGCCTTCTAATTTTCTTGGACTGAATTTCTTTATTTCACATATTTCACAGTCTTGAATAAATCAGCATTTTGGGAATGTAATTAAGTTGAACACTTTCATGTTTGAGCAATTTCAATAATGTAATAAGGTGACTCCTTAAATGGAAGGCCTTCCCTTGGCTGTTCATAGTAGTTTAAAAAGAGGAAACAAAAAGACTTTTTTTAATTGGGAAAGAATTTAAATTTTTTTCTGTCATTCCAGGCATACATTTACATTAAATTGAAATTAAAATACAGTCACTGTTATAGTATTTTCTATTGATTTGTGGTAGAGGGTGTTGATGATCATGTCACCAAAATTTGAGCACTTGTCCCCAAGGCCACATCAGAAAAGCAAGGACAAGTGATATGAGGGGAAGGAAAGTGAAGCTTATTTATTTCCCAGCAGATGAGGAGAATGTCAGACTCACATCTTTAAGTACCATTTTCCTATCTATAAGCAGAAATACAGAGCTTTTAAAGGGATGGTTTTCAGCTTCAGGTTACTTCTGTTTAACTATAAATGATGGTTCTGATCAATCCCATCTCCAGTGAAGATAATCTTGTGACCTCCATCTTGTCCAGACATTTCCATTGATCCATCCCCTGTGGTATAAAGAACAAAGGACATTCTCCTGCCCCTTTGGTCACTGGCCTTGGGCAGGAATGTTGGTTTCAATTCTCAAGAAGAGTAGGGGAGGTTTTAAAGAGAACCTGTAAAACATTTTACCCTTTTTCAGGCTGTACCCTGTGTTACAATCATATGTATTGGGATTCAGAAAATGATATTCCCAAATATGCCACTTTGGACTTCAAACTAAGAGCAACGGAGAAGCATATGTGAGAAAGGTCTTTCTCTGTTCTCCCCATACCTGACTTGAATTTAGTCATTAACCAGGGAAGATTAACTCAAGACAAGAGACTAAATGTCTAATACATTGCTCAGAGACATTTTTCTTCTGAGAGATTTTTCCTATATTCTGAGGGCTATTTCCTGAAATACTTTATCTGCATAATAAGACGGCTTTGTTCCCAGTTCCCCTCACCCTCCCATAGCTTATGGCCACCTCTTCCAAAACACCCAAACAGTATTTCTTTCTGTAAAGTGTAAAAACTTCAGTCTCTGGTCCCTCTTCAAGTTTCATATTTTGTGGTATTCCCAAACATGTTCACGTAATAAATTTGTATGCCTGTTCTCCTGTTAATTTGCCTATAGTCGAATTGATCTCAGAGATTAAATTTTCAGAAAGTAGAGGTAAAGTTCATTTTGCTCCTACAAATGCAATATTTAAATTGTGTTTTTACATTTAAAAAAATGCTTAGAAGCCTGTTTCAGTGCATTTTAAATCCTGGCTAAAGAATTGCCTGAGTAGTTTAAAAAAAGAAAAAGTTATAGCCCTACCACAGACTTATGACAGATTGTCAGGTATTTGTATTAAAAAAAATTCCCATTGCTGATCCCGATATACAGCGTGGGGTTGAGAATCTCTGCCCAATTTTTTATTAACGTTTTAAACATTGCCTAGTTTATTTTATTTATTTATTTATTTTTGAGAAAGAGTCTCACTTTGTTGCCCAGGCTAGAGTGAGTGCTGTGGCATCAGCCTAGCTCACAGCAACCTCAATCTCCTGGGCTCAAGCAATCCTGCTGCCTCAGCCTCCCGAGTAGCTGGGACTACAGGCATGTGCCACCATGCCCAGCTACTTTTTTCTATATATATTAGTTAGCCAATTAATTTCTTTCTAGTTATAGTAGAGATGGGGTCTCACTCTTGCTCAGGCTGGTTTTGAACTCCTGACCTCGAGCAATCTGCTGGCCTCGGCCTCCCAGAGTGCTAGGATTACAGGCGTGAGCCACCGCGCCCGGCCTCATTGCCCAGTTTAGTGATTAAAAAAAGTATTTTGCTTCTGCGCTTTATAAATAACTATGTTAATGTTCTGGATGTACACTAAATATTTTCAGTTATATCTTTTAGGTAGCTGATTTGACTATACTTCTCAGCTCTCTTGAGCTTGGGAGGAGCTGTGTGCCTAGTGAAATTGTACTTTTGGACCAGAACATTTAATTGCTAGTTTGGTCAGGCCTCTGCTACTGAAAACACACTGGGTGGTTCAGCAGTACAGCAGCAGCACCTGAGCTTTTCTTAGGAGAATGAGCATTTTCATCAGATCCCCAGGTGAACTCATGCAAATTAAAATTTAAGAAGCACTATTCTAGAGTTCTAGCTTTCCTCGATACTGTGGCCAGCAATGTTTGAAATGATAGCTAATTTGTCACCCTGAGTGACTTTGGTGGAAAGAGCCCTTTGCCAATCAGCAATGGGCATGTAGCATGAGCTAAACTTTTGTGTTTCAAGATGTTTGCATGACTACATTCTGCAGTATAACTTACCCCATACTGATTGAATGCCTTGAATGTATAGTATTTCCTTGCCTTTCTCTTGCCTTTCTCAGTTATAAAATATATAGTGTCAAATCTAAATCAAAACATCTGCAAATATATTTAATTAAAACACAGATTTTTAGCACCAAAGGCAGAGATTTATATCGACAGGAAAATAAAATCAACATCAGCCAGAGATAGGGCAGAAGAACAGCATACAAGCCATGCTGGAGTAGCACTAGGAAGTGTTTGGGTTCATTGAGGAAAGAGCTCTGAATTGAACCTATAGTAAGCAGAGGAGAATGGCTGCTTCTGTTTTGATACTTGAAACTCTCTTCTGTTAAAACCAAAGCCAAATTCATGGGTGAGGGTTTGGGGGAAATATTATCACGACTTGCCATATGGGTAGCTCTGTTTCCTAAGCAAGGAAAAAAAACAAGGGGATAAAAAAAAGAGCAGGAAATAGAGAGAGAAGAGAGGAATAGAAATAGTAACAAAGGTTTCAAGCTTACCACAGCTTGCTCTTTTATTTCAAACCCAGAAAATAGCTCTGGGCGCGTTTGCCTTGATGAACTGGAAAAGTTCCACACATTAGGGCCAGCAACCCTGACATAAGGCCGTTTCAAGAATGAATACATCTTTTCGATGAAAGGCTAATCTTGTGCAAACACATTGCGGGGTGTTTTCAGGTTCTCTAATGACCCCCAGATTCTCTCTTGCACCATATTGTTAATGGAGAGGATATTTGTGTTAAACATTGTGCAGATTAAACTGGTGGATTATTTTCCCTGCATTTTAAAAATATCATTCTGCCCTGTGGCCAGAACATTCCTAGCTGAGAAATACAAAATGTAACTGAATTTTCCTTTGCTTCATTAGTGGAAGTTTGAGAAAATTTAAAGGGACTGTTCAAATTTCTTCCTTAAAACAGGCCTATTTCTAAGACACCATAGGATACCAGTGGCTTCAGAAGAGGAATGAGATTATTACAGACTAGATGTCAAATTTATTTAATCATTTAGCTATTCATTTATTGAAAAACTGTGTGTATATTCTCTTTGTGTCAGACACTGTAATGGGAGCTAGTGATACACTGGGAAACAAGAACAAAGTCCTGTCCTTATAGAGCTTACATTCTAGGATATCTGTGTCTGCTGTAAACATAAACCAATTACTTCCACCAGGAATACTGACCAATTCCTTGATCTCTGGTAACTGTCATGAACTCACTTTGCCTGGCAGCCTAGCATCATGGCATGATGATATACTAATTTCCACCTTGCTTGACATATCGAGGTCTCTTTACATTTTTCCACTTGCCTAATCTTTCGATAGACCATTTATTTAGCACTTCCTGTCATAAAACTTAATCTTCTGACTGTTTTCCCAGTACATCTCTGCTTTTGTTTAACAATGCTGTTTCCAAAGAAGTGGGTAAAAGAACAACACAGTGACAAAAGAAATCTGCATATCAGTTTTCAGCTTACACCGAAACTCTATGCCACATCCATAAAGGATGCCAACTATTGGCAATACCCAGGAGACAGTCCTGGGACAGACCTAAGAGATCCATTACCCAGACTGATGTGACAATCAAGCCCCAGGCTAGTGGGAAGAATTAATGTACTGATAAAGAAATTAGGCAAGTGGGTCATATAGCTATAATTTATGAATGGGAGGATGATAAAGCAAACAGGGATCAGGGTGGA
>VSMD01105164.1:0-79635 GCA_008750895.1 Mirza zaza
TGAGCTAGGCTGATGCCACGGCACTCACTCTAGCCTGGGCAACAAAGTGAGACTCTGTCTCAGTAAAACAAATAAATAAATAAAATAAAATAAAATAAAATTGTTTTATTAAACATTCAATAGTAATAGCTACTTGAAAAATATTTTCCCCAACACTGCAGACATATACAATGATAAGGGAGAACTGGCACCAATATTGAGTCTTCCTATTCAAGAATATGGTATGTGTCTCTTTGGTTGTTTTTTAAATCTTGCATATGATTGATTGATTGATTGAAGACAGAGTCTCAACTTTGTTGCTCAGGCTAGAGTGCCGTGGCGTCAGCCTAGCTCACAGCAACTTCAAACCTCCTGAGCTCAAGGAATCCTTCTGCCTCAGCCTCCCGAGTAGCTAGGACTATAAGCATGTGCCACCATGCCTGGCAAATTTTTTCTATATATTTTTTTAGCTGTCCAAGTAATTTTCTATTTTTAGTAGAGACGAGGTCTTGCTCTTGCTCAGGCTGGTTTCGAACTCCCAAGCTCAAATGATCCACCTGCCTCAGCCTCTCAGAGTGCTAGGATTATAGACATGAGCCCACCGCACACGGCCTTGCATATGGTTTTATACTATGCATTTCTTACCTATTTTATGCCTCAGTATTTTACAGTTTTACAGACCTGTTTAATGGAGGAATAAATTTTCTAAAGAGTTCATACTGGGAAGTAGGAAAGCAACATTACCCTGTGCCCGGTCATGTCACCAACCTCCCTTGTTAACCTTAATAGCTTGTGAGTTGATTGTCTTGAGTTTTCTAGATCATGGTATCATCTACAAAAGATGATAGTTTTGTCTCATCCTTTCCAGCATTTGAACTTTTTTTAGCTTCCACTAGAACCTTCAGACCAATGTGAATAAGAGATGCTGGTAGTGATACCTTGTCTGTTCCCAGCTTAAAGGGGATGTTTTAGATGTTCTACCATGAACTTCGTTGCTTCTCATACAAACTTCTGACACTTTTTAACAAATTACTTTTAGCTCTAGTTTATTTAGGTTATCATTTTTTTAAACAACAGCAGTGGATGTCAGATTTGGTTGTATGATTTTTATCTATTTCTATATGAATTGAGAGATTAGGTTTCCTAATCTTGAGATGGTCTTATGTTCCTTGGATCGAACCCTACTAGATTGTGATCTCTAATCCTCATTGCTCGATTTAATTAGCTGATATTTTATTTAGTACTTCTATCTTTATATTATGAGGTATAATTGAGTTTTGGGCTTTGAGATCTTGTCTGTTTTGTGTAAAGGTTATGCTAGCTTCATAGAATGAACTGAGAAACTTTCTATGTTTTTTCATTTATCAGGAAGAGTTGGGTTTTTTTGGTTTTTTTTTTTTTTTGAGACAGAGTCTCACTTTATTGCCCAGGCTAGAGTGAGTGCCGTGGCGTCAGCCTAGCTCACAGCAACCTCAAACTCCTGGGCTCAAGCAATCCTGCTGCCTCAGCCTCCCAAGTAGCTGGGACTACAGGCATGTGCCACCATACCCGGCTAATTTTTTCTATATATATTAGTTGGCCAATTAATTTCTTTCTATTTATAGTAGAGATGGGGTCTCACTCTTGCTCAGGCTGGTCTCGAACTCCTGAGCTCAAACGATCCGCCCACCTCGGCCTCCCAGAGAGCTAGGATTACAGGCTTGAGCCACCGCGCCCGGCCAAGAGTTGGGTTTTTTAAATTGATTTTATTTTTAAAAGTTTTTTGGAAACAAGGTCTTAACTCCATCACCCATCAGTGGTATGAAGATAGCTCACTGTAACTTTGAATTCCTGGGCTCAAATGGCCCTCCCGCCTCAGCCTCCTGAGTAGCTGAGACTACAGGTGTGCACTACCACCTAACTGTGTGTTTTTTTTTTTTTTTTAAGAGAGGATCTCACTGTGTTGCCCAGGTGAGTCTCAAAACTCCTGGGCCTAAGCAATCCTCCTGTCTTAGCCTCCCAAACTGTTGAGATTATGGGGTGAGCCACTGCACCAGGCAAGGAATAATTTAAATTTTCTGTTTTATGAAGGATTTGCTAGAACCTACCATAAAACTTTGGGATATGATTGAGTTTTACAGAGAGGAAGAACAGAGTATAGATCTTCTACTACCTTTTCACTTGATATTACATTTATTAGTCCGTTTCAGGTTTTCTTCTACTTCTTGAGTAACTTTTACAAATTGATTTTTGCTTAGGAAACTACCCATATCATTTACATATAGTGTCATAAACTCATGGGTGACTTGGCAGCTCCAGGAGTTCGCATGCTACTCATGGGCTGTCACTCACTCTCACTTAGACACACCTTTGTTCAGGGAGAGAGAGCACTTCCTCCACATTCCAAAGGATCCCCCCTGCCCTCAGTGGTAGGGAGGCCCTGATGGAGTGGGCAGTGGTTGGGAACGTGAAGGGCTACGCGCTCACATGTTGTCCATTAAGGGTAGGCCCTGCTTGGTTCCATCTGTCCCCTCACAGGTCCACCAGAACTGCTAATTTGTCGAGAGAAGCCAGAAATCCAGATTGTTATGTGAAATCTCAAAAATTTCTAAATATCAATTCAACTTTTAAAAAGCATTGAACAGGTCCAAGAGAATACCTCATGGGCTGCCACTTGTTTGCAGTTCTTTAGATTTTTAAAAAGTATAAATCCCTCCAGATATTTTCTCTTGTGGTTTAAAAGAATCTCTTTTGTATGTATGTGTCCTTTCTCATTCCTGATGGGTTTTTTGTTTTGTTTTTCCTTTCTTCTCCTTATTCAGCCCTGGAAGAAGTTTGGAGAACCAACTTTTGGTTTTATTGATCACATTTGCAGCAGCTCTGTTTTCTCAGTAATTTCTCTTTTTACCTTTAATTCCTTTCTGTTTTATTAGTCTTGTTTAGCTTCTTAAGTTGAACACTTTCAGTCTTTTCTTCTATTATACTTGTTGGGTGCATCTTATAAAATTTGATTTGTGGGGTTTTTATTGTCAGTTATTTCTAAACAGACTGTCATTTTAACTTTGATTTCTTCTCTGATAGTTTAAATTATTTTTTAAAAATTTCCAAATAGGCTGGGTACAGTAGCTCATGCGTGTAATCCCAGCAGTTTGAGAGGCTGAGGTGGGAGGATCACTTGAGGCCAAAAGTTTGAAACTAGCCTGGGAACGTAGCAAGATCCTGTCTCTACAAAAAAAAAATTTAAAGATTAGCCTAATGTGGTGGCAGACACCTTTAGTTCCAGCTACTCAGGAGGCTAAGGCAGGAGAATCATTTCAGTGCCCGAGTTGGTGGCTGCAGTGAGCTGTGATGACACTACTGCACCCTGTGCAACAGAGGGAACCCTGTCTCTAAAAAAAAAGAAAGAAAAGTACTTGTGATGATTTTGAATAAAATGGTGAAATAGAATACCTGGTAATATATGTATAGTGTTGTATCTTTTGTTTGCAAATGATAATGTTTCTCATATGTCATTTTTGAAAATATCTTGTATAGTTGTTGCTGGTACTAGGTTTTTTTGTTTTTGTTTTTGTTTTTCTGTATCTTCTTACTAGATGACAATGAAAACCAAACAGCGCATGTTAACAGAAGACTGGGAGCTTTTTAAACAAAGAAGATTCATTGAAGAGCAGGTAAGCATGTCATTAAAGGGGACAGTTAAAGGAAAGAGAAATCCTTTGTTGCAGAGTAGATGACTCCTTCAGACATTAACATGCTCTGTTGAACAACATGTGAGGACCGCATGCCGTATCTGCCAGTGTTAAAACACTGGTCAAGACACTCTTTTAACCTCAAGATGAACTAATTTTCTTTATTTACTTGTCTTCCACGTACGCCTCAAGGAAAAAGCATGCTTGTTGCATGACCTTTCTAGACCACAGTGCCCCCAGGTATTGAACAGACGAGATTGCCCTGAGTTCCCATGATCCCCTATGAGGCAGGTGGCGTTATATCCAGGTTACACTTGAGAAGAGTCACATGGTGAGGTTAAGGATGATGCTTTGTGTCACAGAGCTGGGATTGGGCCCCAGCTTCCCCAGACAGAGCACTTAGACCTTCAGAGATCGTTGGTGCCCTGTCTTCAGTGTGGCTGCTGGCAGATCCGCCCCCATCTTCCTCTTCCTGGCAGTGTCTCCTCCAGGCAAGCCTGCCCTGCTCACCGACTCTGCTGGTGACCTTCCCCATGGTTGGTCTCAGGGCACTCGGCTTCATTTAGAAACTTGCTCCCCTTGATTGCCTGTCCACCTGCTGCAATGACTCTCTTCCTGCTTCTCTGACGTTTTCTCAGTCTCCTTTGCAAACTCTGCTCCCTCACCCTTTTATTAAGTGTGTGCGGTGCCCCTGCCTTGGCCCAGCATCTGCCTTCACTTTTGTACTCCTGTGGTCTCCTCCAGGCACCACAGATATACTGGTGGTGCCCATGTTTAGCTTACTCGCCTGCCCCAGTTCTGCATGTGTCCTGTTGAGTGGCCCCTCCTGCTGTCACCTGTCCCATTGCCAAAGTTGGTTCAGAGTTGGTCCTTCTCCTTTGAAATCCACATGCTCACCTAGTTGGCTGGAAGTTTAGTTGCCATTTCCCTGATAGCTGCCAGGTACACCCTTTCTCCCCCATGTGCTAGCCTTCATTTCTATAGGTCTGTTCCTGGTGCTTAGCAAGTACCAAGCACATGGCAGAGGGTGAAGCCTGGGTGTCTGGGGCAGCCCTGCCTTCCAGGTGTCTGCTGGGAAGGTGCGTTACAGTGTATTTGCCAAAGACGAGCATTTGGGGGCTCCTGGTACCTGAGCCCTTGCATGGCTCAGCCCCTGGCTGCTGCAGATTCCAGGTCTGCTGTCCCTGGTTCCAGGTGCTGTTCTACTTGAGGAAGCCATGCCCACTGGTTTCTCAATGAGCATAATACATATTACCATAATTACTGAAAAATATGAACTATACAATGGGGAAGTATTTTGCAAAATTAAACCATTGTTTTATAATTTCCTGTAGTTAACTAATAAAAAAGCAGTGACTGGTGAGAACAACTTTACGGATACCATGAGGCACATGTTGTCATCCCGGCTGAGCATGCCTGACTGCCCCAACTGCAACTACAGGAGAAGGTGAGCCTTGGGTGTGGTGTGGGTGCCGTAGGCCTGTGGGCCCTTTGCTGAACCAAGTGGAGGTCCAGAACTGACCTGCTCTGTTAGCTGTCTTGGTAACTATCCTTAATTCCTAATCAGGTGTGCTTGCGATGACTGCAGCCTCTCACATATCCTCACTTGCGGTATCATGGATCCACCTGTCACTGATGATGTCCACATTCACCAGCTCCCACTCCAGGTGGACTCTGCTCCTGACTACCTCCCTGAGATGCGCCCACCGAGTGTATCGTCAGCAAGCTCAGGGTCAGGCTCCAGCTCGCCCATTACGGTTCAGCAACACCCCAGGCTCATCCGCTCAGACAGTGGCTCTGCACCAGCTTTGTAAGTTGTGACTTTGTAATAAAGTTTCAGAAATTTAAGTAATGCAATAATAAGACATAGACAATAATATCTACAGAATTTATGAACATCAGCATTGTGCTTTTTTTTATGAAAAAGGACCTTTAGTATGTTTAAGCAACTTTTAAAACATGAAATCAGTAAACCCAAACTTTAACATTATTTCATTACCTGAAAAAAAAATATGGTAAATTATTAAATGCCTGGCTGGGCACAGTGGCTCACACATGTAATCCCAGCACTTTGGGAGGCTGAGGCAAGAGGAACGCTTGAGGGCAGGAGTTTGAGACCAGCCTGGGCAACATAGTGAGACCCCATCTCAATGAAAAATTAGCCAGGCATAGTGGCATGCACCCGAACAGCCCCCAGCTGTTCAGGAGGCTGAGGCGGAAGGATGGCTTGAGCTTGGGAGTTCGAAGCTACAGTGAACTATGCTCATACCATTGCATTCCCGCCTGAGTGACAAAGCAAGACCTTATCTCAAATATATATACATATATAAAATGCCAGTAAATAAAAAACATGTTGGTATGCAGGGAATTGTCTAATTCTGGCCTCACATCTCATCATTTGCTTAGAGTGTGGCCAGCCTGCTGTCTGTCCTGCCTCTCTCAGCTTAGTGTTCATGCTTGTTCCATGTCTTGCTAAGAACTCACATGATCACTTTAGTAGGCAATCGGAAGTTTCTGTTTTCCATATTCTCGCATGGTTAGAAATACATTTCATATTAGAAGGCGGCTGTATAGCTGTCACTAATTCATGTGGTAGGTGGCTCATCCCAATTTCTTCAGTTGTGACTGTCTTGTTTATGGAGGCTTCACATGCTTACTTCTGGAAGGGTTTGCACATGGATGTATGTAGTTAAGTAAACTTAGGTTAATGTTACATATGTTATAGAGCATGCAGGTATCATGTGTCTTATCGAGGTACCCAGTGGATGGGATCATTGCCTCAATCTTGGCTACTCAGTGTTTCTCAGATTTCTCTAACTGACTGACATGTGTTCATTCTCTCCCTCTCAATTTCTCTCAGTAACTCTGACATTTTCCTTCACAGTCTTCTGAAGTTCTCAATTTGGGTTCTTTCTCAAACGCAAAATAATTCTAAAGGGGCTGGTCTAAACTCCATGACTGTCATTGAAAGACTGCAGGCTACTTTATAGCCTTAGAAACCCTGTGTTCTCCAGGGCCTGAGAAAGGGTGTTAAGGGGGTTTTGCAGCTTGTCTTACCCAACTTCTTACAGAAACATGTAGAAATTAAACATGTATAATCTAATAAAAACTTAAATTGGAAAATTTCATTCTTGTTCATTTGTCTTAGATGCTGATGTCAGTTATGGGCTCTTGTGTCACATTAAGTAATAGAAGGACTTGCCTGTGGGAACCTTTCTCCCTGGATGAGGACTATTTACAGCTGATCGGGGAGCCCAGGCTCTCCAGGCATGTGGGCCTTCAAGAACTTGTGATTAGTGTCTTCCAAATATAAAGTGCAGTGATTTGAAATTTTCCAGTGTTATCTTTGGTTTGTATTGTCTCTTTCTTGGTGCCTTTTCTAAATTGGTTAAAAAGAACAGTGCAATTTTAGTCACCATACTGAAGTGCTTTCTGGATCTTACTAGTGCTAGTATTGGTGAAGTAAATAGCAGAGTTACTTCATTTTAGAGCCTCAGTTTCCTCATCTGCAAATTGTGGCAATGGTAATACCTCAGGAGTGGGTGTGAGTGTTGACTACCTCGGGTGCCTTAGGACCTCAGGAGACCTGAGCACCCTTCACCTGGTGAGTGCTGGTGATGCTTCCTTCCCATCAGCTCTAGATTGTAATACCTTGTTGTACGTTGAATCTTGCTTTCTTGAAAATGGAAAAGACGCTTGAGTTTGGTAATCCTGGATACTCCTTTTAAAGCGGTGAGATAGCCCGTTCTTGGGGTTTTCACTTTCTGAAAGTCATGTGCACCCAGACTGAAGATGGACGGACTCAGCAGCATATTTTTGTGAACTCTGGGACATCCGTTTGTGGTTATGCCTTGAACCATTTTCACTGAACTGTGAATTCCGTGCCAGGTCTTTTTCCGTGCCACTCTATCTCCCCAGGCTGGAGTGCAGTGGTGCGATCACAACTCACTGCAGCCTTGAACTCCCAGGCTGAAGCCATTCTTTTATCTCAGCCTCCCAAACAGCTGAGACAACAAGCATGCACTTAAACCCAACTAATTATTTTTTGTAGAGACGGGGTCCGGCTGTGTTGCCCAAGCTGGTCTCAAATTCTTGGCCTAAAGTGAACCTCCTGCTTCAGCTTCCCAAAGTGCTGGGATTACAGGTGTGAGCCACTGTACCTGCCTGTTAGCTCTTTGTATGCTCCAGAAAATCATACATTTAGGTGGAAGCCTTGAAATCTGTTAAAATTTTCTTTTTTAGTAAATTTTCCATTTGCCCATTGCTTGGATGTGTTGCAAAAGCTGATACTTACTTAAAATCATAACTGACCAGACCCTGACTGGCCTTATAGCAAAAAAAAAAAAAATTTAGTATTTTGTCACATAAGTGTCTTACAGTTTGTTCAGCTGGCTATTTCAGATATTTTGGTGGTTATAAAAGCAAACACCGAAGGCCTAAGGTTGGTCTCTGTACCCCTTTAATTTTTTTTTTTTTTTTTTTTTTGAGACACAGTCTCACTTTGTTGCCCAGGCTAGAGTGAGTGCTGTGGCGTCAGCCTAGCTCACAACAACCTCAAACTCCTGGGCTCAAGCAGTCCTTCTGCCTCAGCCTCCCAAGTACCTGGGACTACAGGCATGTGCTACCATGCCCGGCTAGTTTTTTTTTTTTTTTTTTGTGTGTGTGTGTGTGTGTGTGTGTGTTTGTGTGTGTGTGTATAGTTTTAGTTGGTCAATGAATTTCTTTCTATTTTTAGTAGAGATGGGATCTCACTCTTGCTCCGGCTGGTTTCGAACTCCGGACCTCAAGCGATCCGCCCGCCTCAGCCTCCCAGAGTGCTAGGATTACAGGCGTAAGCCTGTACTCCTTTAATTTTAATCAAAAATTTTGTCTGCTTGGGAGTAGCAGAGAGGGTGCCCTAGCTTTGTATGTACCATTGAACTTTGGGTCAAATGGAAATGTAATATCAGTCTGATTAAATTTTTGTGGTTTCCTTAATATTTCTACTTGTGGAGGGTTTTTTTTTCATTCTACCAAATACCACAAATGTTCATTTTCTGGGTGTTTTTCTTTTGTTTAGCTTACTAAGAGCTGTTAAGTAGTACGAGTGACACTTGACATAAGACAATGATCTGTAAAGGAAATATCTATGCTTAAGAGGTGGTTTGTTTGCTATCCTTGCTTGTCTCACAGCCTCATGGTGACCGTCTCTGCTTGTCTCAGTTGCAGTGATGATGAGGATATGGCACCGCTGTCAGCTAAATTTGCTGACATTTACCCATTGAGTAGCTATGATGATGCTGAGGTGGCGGCCAGCATGAATGGAATCCACAGCGAGTCCCACAGCAGTGGGGGAGGCGTGGCCCTAAAACAGGAGGTACGCAGTAGTGACAATAGGTGACATCAAATTGCGATCTGACGTAAGACTTTATATTGTTTTGTTTTGAAGAGTGTAAGTTACTGAAGGCTGTCTTTAAAGTCTCCTCAGGTGAGCAGCACCAGTAGTAGTTCTTCGGAAGCTGACGATGAAGACGCAGATGGTGAGAGTAGCGGGGAGCCCCCAGGCGCCCCAGGTGAAGACGGGGACCCAGGAAACAGGAGCCCCCGGGGCGAGGGGAGTAAGGCGGACAGTCCACCCCCATCTCACCCAACACAGCAGGTGAGATTTTATGCTTATGTTTTACCAAGTTTCTGTTTTACCAAGGATCTCTATGTATTTTTTCTTTTACTAAACATGAGCATTATCGAATACAAAATTATTATATTTCCAGGAATTTCTGAAGATTAGAACTAGAGAGGATCATGGCATACTTATAAGCAACCTCTATTTTAATTGTTTCTCTTAATTGAATCTAATCATTAGTCTTTTTTTTTTTTTTTTTGAGACAGAGTTTCACTTTATTGCCCAGGCTAGAGTGAGTGCCGTGGCGTCAGCCTAGCTCACAGCAACCTCAAACTCCTGGGCTCAAGCAATCCTGCTGCCTCAGCCTCCCAAGTAGCTGGGACTACAGGCATATGCCACCATGCCCGGCTAATTTTTTTTTTTCTATATATATTTTAGTTGGCCAATTAATTTGTTTCTATTTATAGTAGAGATGGGGTCTCGCTCTTGCTCAGGCTGGTCTCAAACTCCTGAGCTCAAACGATCCGCCCACCTCGGCCTCCCAGAGAGCTAGGATTACAGGCTTGAGCCACCGCGCCCGGCCTAATCATTAGTCTTGATTTTGTGACTTCCAGTGGTAGCTCCACATGTTTAGGTGACATGGAGTTTTTTGTCTGTATAGAAGCAAAGAGAGGATTTTTTGAAAAATAAAATAGTGGAATGTTAAAATTTCAGAAAACATTTGTTTTTATAAGGGGACTTTTTTATTCTGTTTGATACCTATTTTTCTGTTAACCAAAGTTGAGGTTACCTTATTAGACCATCATTTTTCTTAAGGACTCAGAGTTTTAGAACACTTGCTCAGTAAGCAGTTTTGAAATGAAAGGGAGAACAAGTGAATTTCAAAGTACTTGGCTAATTGATTTATTTTAATAGGTAATGCAAATATAAGAGTCAAACAATAAGGGTGACATTAGAAGGTGTACATTGAGAGTTCTTGTCCTACCCCTTCCCCCACCTGCCTGTCCAGTACTGTGTATCCCCAGTTCCTAGTCCAAATAACCAGTATTATGTAATTATTGTATTCCAATACAAATATTTATTTTTTTCTTTCTTATAAAAAATGCTGATACTAATGTACATACTGTTCTATACCTTACTTTTTCACTTAGCAGTATATCCTGACAGTATATCTGTCTATACAGTGTACTTCTTCATTGTGTTCTATTCTAGTAGCCTAGTTGTATTCCATTATGTGGACATACTGTAGTTTTATTTTTTCTTTTCAGTCCTATGTTGATGGGCACTTGTATTAATTGCCCAACCTTTTGGCCATTATAAACTATTCATTGTGTAACATCTGACATTCTGTACATAAGGAGATATCCCCAGGATTGATCACCAGCAGTGGGTTTACTGGGTCAGAGCATCTGTGAGTAGAGTTGAGTGATGTCACAGTTGTGGATTTTTGCCAATCTGATAGATAAGAAATGGTAACCCATTGTGGTTTCAATTTTCATTTCACTTTTTACAGGTAGAGTTGAGAGTTGAGCATCCTTTCATATATTTTTAAGGGCTATTTGTTTCCTTTTCTATCTTACTGAGTTATAGAAGTTCTTTATATATTGGATAAAAGTCCTTTATCAAAAATGTATGATTTGTGGTATTTTCTCATGGTTTGTAGCATAGCTATTAGTTTTTTTGTGATGTCTTTTGAAAAGCAAAGGTTTTTAATTTTGATGTATTTCTGTTTATTGATTTTTTTTCTTTTATGAATCATGCTTTTGATGTTTCATCCAAGAAAACTTTGCCTTATACAAAACTATTTTCTTTTAGAAGATTTATAATTTTAGTTCTTTAGTTTCGTGGTCCATTTCACTCAATATTTGCTTATGGTAGGTCAGGGTCTAAATTCACCTTTTTGCATATGTGGCTATCCAGTTGTCTCAGTACTGTTTATCAAAAGGACCACCCTTTTCCCTGTTGATCTGCCTTAGCCATTTGTTGGAAATCAGTGGATGATAAATGTAAGGGGTTTGTGTCTGGCCTCTCCACACTGTTCGTTTGATCTCTCTGTCCTTACCCCACGCAGGGGTGGGGAAACTGTGGCCTTCTGATTTTAAGATTGTTCTTTTTTAAGCACCACAAGAAGCAAGAAAAGTTTCATCCGTCTTTGCTGCACTCCTTTTAATAAAAGGATTTGTTCTGTAAAATTTGGATTCAATCAAAAGGCTGCACTTAAGGACCCAGAAGGCCACATGTGGCCTTGAGGTCGCAGGTTTACCACCCATGCATGCTGTCCAGCTTAGTAGACTTTTTCCAAAATTGTTTAGGCTGTTCAAAATCCTTTGCATTCCCACATAAATTTTAGCGTCAACTTCTTTAAAAAAGTGTGCTTGGATTTTGATAAGGATTGCATTGAGCTCTTGAATATATTTTAGAGTTCATCAGTGAAATCCTCTGGGCATGATCTTTTATTTGTAGGATAATACAGATCAATTTGGGGAGAATACAGTCCTAACAAAATTGAATCTTTCAGTCTAAACATGTTGTGTCTTTCTATTTACTTAAATCATCTTTAATTTTCTCACAGGGTTTTTAAAAATCTCCAGTCTTTGGGTCTTAAACATATTTCTCAAATTTATGCTTAAGTATTAGATGTTTTTTGATTCTATAGTAAATGGTATTTTCTAATTTTGATTTCTAGTTGAATTTTGGTAATATATAGAAATACAGTTGATTTTCATACATTGATCTTGTGTTCTATAGCTTTGATAAATAAACTCATTAACTTTAGTAGGGTTGGGGTTTTTTTGGATTTTGGTAGATCTGGATTTTCTGCATATAAGATGATATCTGCGAATAGAGATAGTTTGACTTGTTCCTTTCCAATCTCGATGCCTTCGATTTCTCACTCTTGCCTTTTAGAGCTAGCTAGAATCCCCAGTACATTATTAAGTATAAGTGGTACAAGCAGACATGTTTGCCTTGTTCCCAATCTTAGGGGGAAAGCATTTAATCTTTAACCACTAACTATAATGCTAGCTGTAGGTTTTTCAAAGATGCTGTTTATTAGGTGGAGGAAATTCTGCCCTGCACCTAGTTTCTTGAGAGTTTTATCATGAGTTGTACATTAAATTGTATGTGTGTTGGGTTTTACAATGCCTTTTCTGCATCTGTTGAGATGATCCTATAGTTTTCATTCTGTTTTCTTTTATTGTGGATTATTGCATCAGTCGATTATAGGATATTAAACCAACCTTGTGTTATTGGATAAATCCCACTTGGTGGTAATATATAATCTTTTTCATACGTTGCTGTATTGGTTTGCTAATATTTTGTTAGGATTTTTGCATCTATATTAATAAAAGATATTGGTCTGTAGTTTTCTATCTTTGTGCTATCTCTGTCTGGCTTTGATGTTGGAGTAATACTGGCATCATAGAATGAGTTGGGAGGTGTTTCTCCCACCTATGTTTTCTGAAGGAGTTTAAGATCGAAATTTCTTAATTATTTGATATTCACCAGAGAAATTCTATGGATATGGTCTTTAATTTGTAGGAAGATTTATAATTACTCAAATTTTATTTACTTGTAATAAGTCTGTTGATTTTTCTATGTCTTTCGGAGTCAATTTTAATAATTTTTGTGTTTCTAGGAATTTACTCATTTCATCTAAGTTGTCTCATTTCTTGGCATAAAGTTATTATGTTCTTATAATCATTTTAATTCTGCAGGGTCTCTGATGATGTAAGTTCTTTAATTTGATAATTTTATCTTCTCCTTTTTAACCCCCTCAGTCAGGCTAAATGTTTATCAATTTTGTTGGTCTTATACCTAACCAGTTTGGGTTTTGTTAATATTATCTGTATTTTTCTTTTCTATTTCATTGATTTCTGTTTTGATCTTCATTATTTCTTTCTGTTTCCTTTCGGTTTGGTTTTCTCATCTTTTTCTAGTTTGTTGAAACAAAAGTAATTAGTGATTTCAGAGCTTGCAAATTTATTGAGACTTGTTTTATGGCCTAACATGATCTCTCCTAGATAATGTTCCATGTGTACTTGAAAATAATTTGTATTTTGTTCTTAATCATGTGGAGTATGCTATAAACGAAAGTTTGATCAAGTTGGTTGATGGCGTTGTTCAAGTCCTCTGTATTGTCTTAGACTGTTCAAGTTGCCATAACAAAAATAGATTAGGTGGCTTATCAACCACAGAAATTTATTTCTCACTGTTTTGGAGGCTGGGCAGTCCAAGATCAAAGCACCAGCAGATTTGGTGTCTGGTGACGGTCTGCTTCCTCATACAGCTGTCTTGTCACTATAACCTCATACGTAAAAGGGGCACAGGAGTTCTCTTGGGCCTCTTTTTATAAGGGCACTAATCCCATTCATGATAGCAGAACATCCCAAAGGCCCCACCTCCTGATATGAGATTAGGATTTAAACATATGAATTTTAGAGGGACACAGATATTCAGACCATAGCATATATATTCTTACTGATTTTCTATCTAGTGGTTATATCACTTGTTGAGAGAGGCATATCGAGGTCATCAATTATAACTGTTGGCTTATTTATTTCTCCTTTTAATACTGACAGTTTTTGATTTATGCATTTAGAGATGATGTCATTGAATATATTATTGTTATATCTCCCTCATATATTGGCCCTTTGGTCATTATGAAATGTTTCTCTACTAATATTTCTTAAAGTCTATTTTATGTGATATTAATGTAGCCAGGCCAGCTTCTTGGGTTACTGTATACTTTGTGGGGTTTTTTTGGAGACAGAGTCTTGCTCTGTTTCCCGGGATAGAGTGCAGTAGCATCATCATAGCTCACTGCAACCTCAAACTCCTAAGCTCAAGTGATCCATCTCAGCCTCCTGAGTAGCAGGGACTACAGGTGTGCACTGCCATGCTGGGCTAATTTTTTCTATTTTTGGTAGAGACAGGGTCTAGCTGTAGCTTAGGTTGGTCTCAAACTCCTGACATCAAGCAATCTTCCTGCCTCGGCCTCCCAGAGTGCTAGGATTACAGGCCTGAGCCACACCACACCTGGCCATTGTATACACATTTCATCCTTTTGCTTTTAGCTTCTTTGTGCCTTTGAATCTAAAATTTATCTTCCAATCTTTTAATTAGGACTTGCATTTTTATCCTGTCAGTACTTGCCTTTGTCAGTATTAAATAAAATTTTTAATGTACCATTGTAGACCAGATTGGGCACGTTCAGGGCAGTATGGCCATAGTGTACCATTTTAATTCTGCTGTTGATTCTTTATTTATGGTTTTCTTAGTTTTTTTTTTTAGTAGCTTAAGAATTAGGATATGCATCTTAATTTATCACAATCTACCCTAGATTAATACCAACTGAATTCAGTAAAATATATAAATGTTGCTCCAGTGTAACTCAGTTTCCTTCTTCTTCCTTTATACTATTATTGTTCTAGATATTTATTATATTTATATGTATTATAAACCCAATAATATGTTATAACTATTGCTTCCTACAATTTAATGACGTTTAGAAAGACTAAGAGTAAGAGCAAAGAAAAGAAAAATATATAGTTTTTGACTTTCTGACTCCCTTAACATTACTGATATTCTTTGTTTTTTCTGTTGATTTGAGTTGTCATATTTTTTCCTTTCAAGTGGAGGACATCTTTAATTTTCTTCCTCCCTCCCCTCCCCTCCTCTCTCCTTCTCTGCCCTCCCCTTCCCTTCCATTCCCTCTCCTCTTCCTTTTCCCTTTCCTTCTCCCCTCCCCTCCCCTCCCCTCCCCCAGGCTAGAGTGCAGTGGCACTATAATAGCTCACTGTAGACTCAAACTCCTGGGTTCAAGGGATTCTCCTACCTCAGCCTCCCAACTAGCTGGGACTACAGAGTAGCTAGGACTTCAGGTGCGCACCAACCATGCCTGGCTAATTTTTTGTTTGTTTTTGGTGAAGACAGGGTCTTGAGATATTGCCCAGGCTGATCTTGAATGCCTGGCCTCAAGCAATCCTCTCAAAATTCTGAGAGCCTCCCAAAATGCAGGTGTGAACCATCATTCCTGGCCAGCATCCTTTAATATTTCTTACACGACCAGTTTGCTAGCAGTTAATTTTCTCAGTCTGTATGTGTAAATGTCTTCAGTGATTTTTAAAATTTCACTGAGTTTAACTGCACAAAGAATGATTCATGAATTGGGCAAGCCCCACCACCCCCAATCAGAAGAGGTTCAGTGTAACTCCTTGACCTGTTTTTGTTTGTTTGTTTTTTGTTTTGGAGAGATGAGGTCTCACTCTATTGCTGTGTTGTACATTTAAAATGTCTACTAGACATTTATTTTGTTTTGTTTTGACTTTCCTGGACTTAATTTGCATATTTTTTATCTTCCCACATTATGTGGCCACAGATGTCTCAGCTCACATTTATTTTTTATTCTTTTTTTTTTTTTTAGCTTGGCTTCTAGAGGTCTTCCCTTTGGCTGCCTGGCTTACTGGTCAGCTGATGGTTTGGGCAGAGGTTGCCTGTGCACCTTGAACCCTCGGGGGCTCCAATGTTTGCTGATATGTTCAGTGCTCAGTCGGTTCTCAAATTGGTTTTGGTGGCCCCTTCATCTGGCCTCTGAGGTCTCCTAGCCAGCTAGGACAGGTTAAGGAAACTTTACATGGCTCTCTTATTTCCAGCTTCTCCCTGTTGTATTTCTGTCTCCTGTGCTGCTCACCCAACCAGGACCCAGGTCTCAAACTAACAGGCAGTGCATCACTTTATTGCTTTACCCTCTGCCTAACTTCAGGCTGCCCTTTTTGGCAGCAGGGTTGCTTCTCACTAGCATCCCTGCTCTCATGGAACTCTTGTGCCCACTCCTGACTGAGCTGGGGGTGGAATGTAGGGTGTGCAGGGAGCAGGAAGGGTCCCAGTCAAGAAGGCCAGAGTCTTGCTATTCCTCCATGAAGTTCTAGCTGATTTGCATGAATAAATGCTTCTCAGTGTTTTTCCTTTGGCTAATTTCCAGAGCCTCAAAATGGTTGCCTTTTTTTTTTTTTTTTTTTTTTTTTTGCTTGGGCTAGAGTGCCGTGGCATCAGCCTAGCTTGCAGCAACCTCAAACTCCTGGGCTCAAGCAATCCTTCTGCCTAAGCTTCCCAAGTAGCTGGGACTACAGGCTTGCGCCACCATGCCCGGTTAATTTTTCTATATATTTTTAGTTGGCCAATTAATTTCTTTCTAGTTTTAGTAGAGACGGGGTCTCGCTCTTGCTCATGCTGGTTTCGAACTTCTGACCTTGAGCAATCCTCCTGCCTTGGCCTCCCAGAGGATTATAGGCATGAGCCACCACGCCGGCCAAAGTGGTTGCCTTTGACAGTTGTGTTCAGATTTACATTTGCTTTGAGGCAGAGGAACTACCAATCATTTCACTTCACCTTAGCTAGAAGTCTCATCTCTTCTTCATTTTGGAGAATCTCTGTGTAACCATTTATTCAGCAGCATGAGCCCACTGAGCATAGCTATCTCATGGCTTTGTTCTCCTTGGTACCAGCTCCCTCTCTCTACTCTGTGAACTTCACCAATTCCCTTGTCCCTGGTCAAATTTGGGAAGTCAGATTTTCTACATCAGGCACAGGATGCAGATCTAGGGGCTTCTACATGAGTAGACACCCACCTGGGGAGTGAAATGCACCTTACTTCTCTTTGCAGCTTCTTCAGTTCCAGGTCTTAGGGTGCCTCCTTTCTTGCAAGGAGGGCCCTGGTCAACTCAGGGTGTCCAGACAAGCCCTGCTACCTTTGTAATTGCTTTGTAAATGCTCAGCAGAATATGACTGACTTTGATTTAATTCATACCATTCTTTGTTCACTAAATAATTGAGTACTTTTTTGTTTTCCCCTTAGGCGGAACAAGCTCCAAACACTTGTGAGTGTCATGTTTGTAAACAAGAAGCTTCTGGACTGACACCATCCGCAATGACAGCTGGAGCCCTTCCTCCTGGCCATCAGTTCATGACCCCAGAGAAACCTACACACCCCGCACTGCATCTTTACCCCCACATCCATGGACATGTGCCTTTGCACACTGTCCCACACCTGCCACGCCCCCTTATCCACCCCACCTTGTACGCAGCACCTCCCTTCACACACAGTAAGGTAAGTTGGGGAGAAAGGGCCTGAAATTACACTCATCACTAACATCCTACAGGAGTACATATTTAAACAAA
Organism: Mirza zaza; assembly: GCA_008750895.1. Classification (NCBI taxonomy): domain Eukaryota; kingdom Metazoa; phylum Chordata; class Mammalia; order Primates; family Cheirogaleidae; genus Mirza; species Mirza zaza. Next base: position 17,428 of record VSMD01105164.1, read on the forward strand.
CAGAAATCAATAAATTGTCAGCTTACATAGAACAGCATCTGCTCTTGATAAGAAGGTCTGCAAATGTTTCCTGTCCCCATAATCTCTTAAGTACTTAAAATTTTGAACCTTTACACTTGTAAAAACAATGATTAAATACAGGCATGAAGGCCATGGTTTAAATTCATTTAGAATTAACTAGAAAGTAAAGAGTTCTTCAGATGATATTGCGAATAGGTTAAACTCAGGGATACTTCCATATAATTCCAAAATTATCTACCCATGGCCTTCTGGGGCCTTGCTCATTTTCTTAAAGTGATTGGTAAAATAATTTGAATATAGCACAAGTCCTCTAACATTGGCTGGGCTCTACAGGGTCTACAATGATTATGCATCTTCAGAATGAAAATTAAGGCCTTGTAGAAATATATAAGTCTAAAGGAGGAACCCTGAGTGTCCCTCCATAGAAGGTCATAGTGCCCTGTGGGAAGCCAGAGGGCAGATAGGAGGGGCTGCCAGGAGCCAGGTGTACTAAGAGCCTGTTCAGGAAGTGGAGTGAGAAACTAGGAAAAGGTTGATTTTTATGGACTTCTTCTCAGAGAATCCCATGCATATATTTAGTATGTTAGACTGTGCAGTGAAATTTTAGATTGGTGTTATTCTTAGGCCCTCTATAGTTTTGTCTCTCTAGCTATTTGAACTTACTTTTGTTGATTCACCATAATTCTAATTTTTATTTTTCTTTATGCCAGTTTTTCTTGTTCAAGGTTAGCTTTAATCAACCAAAAGTGGAATTTTCCCCAAACTCTTCTGATTTATTATTTAAAACAGTTACTCTTAACTGGAAGAGATGGCGTGGATGGGGCTTCCTGGACCACGTGTGTGATCTCTCCCCCCAACTTTCCACCCCAGTCCCTGTGAAGTGGGGGATGTGTAGCCCATAGTGAAGTTTGTTGTGTGTTTGCTGTGGAGGGGCACAGGTGGGAGATTAATAATGACCACGGGTTTAGAATAGAGTTTAATAAGTTTGTCATATTCTATTATAATTACTTGCTACAACCACTAAATTCATGCTTAAATTTTGTTACATTGAATATTGCTTAGTTTGAACATTAAATATTGTCTTTACTAATAGAATGCTTTTTAATGGTGTTTTTCAGTATATAGTCAAAGCCAGGTTGTTCTCATGGTCTACCTGGTTTGCAGCCTGTGTTCCTCTGGGCAAATGTGTATGGTTAGGAAGTTTTTGACCCCCTGTTCTTAACTGAATAGAGCTCTATTTCTTAGTCCAAAGAAAAGATTATAGAATGTTCTGTTATATATTTTTGCTGGTGGAAGCTATTCAAGAATTAGTTCCTAAAAATATTCAAGTAAAGTAGTGAAATTGTGGTTATTCCCAAAGTCTGTTGAGACACTATAGTTTAAAACATCCTTTTCCCCGACTTTTGACCTTTTCTCAGGAAGCCAGAGGTAATCTGTATTATAGTAAAAGGAGAAGAAAAATGTATTTTAGGAGTATCATTTCTAATATCTGTTCCTTTGATACCTGTTAAACTTGAATCCTGTAGATAGATTTGAAAGACTCATGGGTAGAAAGGCAAATATGGAGGTCAAGCCATATGTAGTAGAGGTCATATAGAAACTTAGGTTGTATAATTAAGCCTTGTTACAGCCACTTTTGCATAGTCATGACTATTTACCAATTCATTTAAAATACATTAGTTGGAAGACATTTTTATTTGGAAAAATAAAATGTACTTGGCAAAATATTTCATTTATACCTGGTATTAAAATGTTTGTTTCTCTAAAAAAGCTTGCATCATCACCTACCAGGTCTTACAAAATTAGTTTGTTTGCTTTGAGTTAGTTTGACTGAGTTGAATGCTGTTGATGCATCTGTATCTAAATACATAACGCATTAACCACTCTGGAGGGGATTGCTAGAGGCACCTTCCAGGAAACTAATGAGCCATATTAGAATAGCACAGATTTCTCTTCAGTTATGTTGGAGGAGGTTTCTCACAGATGATTGGAGGTACGTCTACGTCCATATCATTTGGGCCTTTAGAAGTTCCTGTTGTGGTAAAATCACACTTGTTGTCTTTAAGACATCATGTCACTGTGCTTATAATTCTTCTTTTAATTCATACTTTGGCCATTGTGGATAAATATTTAGTATCTAAAATATTTAGGATGAGAACTATGAAATACTTATTTTCTTGAAATTAAAAAAAACTTGAAGAGTAATTCAAAAATCATTTGACCATATATGCAAAGATTTATATCAGGTTCTCTATTCTGCTCCATTAGTCTATATGTCGGTCATTATGCCAGGACGATGCTGTCTGGATTTCTGTAGCTTCATAGTGAGTTTTTTATTTCTTTTTCTCATGGTTTTTTGTTTTGTTTTATTTTTTCGTTTGTTTATTTTTTGAGGCAGTCTCACTCTGTCACCCTGGGTGGAGTGCAGTGGGTTCATCACAGCTCACTGCAACCTCAAACTTCTGGGCTCAAGCGATCCTGCTGCCTCAGCCTGCTGAATAGGTTGGACTTCAGGCGCATGCCACCACACCCGGCTAACTTTTTCTATATTTGGTAGAGTTGGGGTCTTGCTCTTGCTCAGGCTGTTGTTTGTAAGGTTTCGAAATCAGTAAGTTTGAGTCCCAAGGTGGTTCTCCTTTTCAAGATATTTGGCTATTCCTTTGAGATTCCATATGAATTTAGAATGGATTTTTCTATTTCTGCAAAAGACATCATTGGGATTTTAATAGAGGTTACACTGAATCTATAGATCACTTTGGGTAATATGGACATTTAAAAAATTTTTGAGTCTTCCAGTCAATCAGTACAGTTGTGTTTCCATTTATTTTATGTCTTCTTTAATTTCTTTTAACAATGTTTTATAGCTTCCATTGTATAAATCTTTTGCTTCTTTGGTTAAGCTAATTCCTCAGTATTTTATTCTTTTTGATGCTATTGTGAATGAAATTGTTTTCATAATTTCCTTTTTGGATTGTTCCTTATTAGTGTATAGAAATGCAACTGATTTTTGAGTATTGACTTTGTGTTTTACAACTTGACTGATTTTATCCTAACAGTTTTTTTGTGTGGAATCTTTAGGGTTTTCTACATATTAAATCATACAATCTAGAGACAGACATTGTTTTACTTTCTCCTTTCCAATTTGGATGTCTTTTATTTCTTGCTTACTTGCTCTGGCTAGAACCTCCAATACTAAGTTGAATAGAAGTGAATGCAGTAATCCTTGCCTTGTTCCTGATATTCAAGGGAAAGCTTTTAGTTTACCATTGAGTATGATATTTGCTGTGGGTTTTTCATAGATGGCTTTTATTATGTTGAGACAGTTTCCTTCTGTTCCTAGTTTGTTGAGTGTTTTTGTCATAAAAGGTTTTTTAATTTTGTCATATGCTTTTTCTGTATCAGTTGCGATGATCATGTGCTGTTTTTCCTTCAGTTTGTTAATGGTGGTATGTTGAAATCGATTGATTTTTATATGTTGAACCGTCTTTGCATTCCAAGAATAAATACCAGTTGGTCATGGTGCATGATCCTTTTAATATGCTGCTGAGTTCAGTTTGCTGGGATTTTGTTGAGGATTTTTTAATCAATTTTCATAAGTGATTGATTTATAGTTTTCTTGTAGTGTCTTTGTCTGGTTGACACTATAAAAAAAACTATAAACCAATATTGCTTATGAAATTTGTCATAACAGACTATTGCTGGCCTCATAAAATGAGCTAGAAAGTGTTCCTCCTCTTCAATCTCTTGAAAACCTTGAGAAGGATTGATATTAATTCTTCTTTTTAAATATTTGGATGAATTGACCTGTGTAGCCATCAGATTTAGGGCTTTTCTTTGTTGGGTAATTTTTGATTCACAATTCAGTCTCCTTACTAGTTATAGGTCTGTTCAGATTTTTCTATTTCTTCATGTTTAGTCTTGGTAGTTTGTGTATTTTCTGGAATTTTTTTATTTTTATCTACATCATCCAGTGTGTTGGCATACAGTTGTTCATAATATTTTCTTGTAATCCCTTTTATTTCTGTAGAATCAGTAGCAATGTCCCCACTCTTCAATTCTATTGAGGCTTCTCTCTTTTTTTCTTTGTCCACCTCAGTAGAGGTTTGTCAGTTTTGTTGATCTTTTCAAAGAACCATGTTTTGGTTTTCATTGACTTTTCTTTATTTTTCTATTCTTTGTTTCATTGATCTCTATTCTAACCTATTGTAGTCCCTTCCTTCTGCTAGATTTGGGTTTAGTTTGTTCTTTTTCTGATTCCTTAAGTTGTAATGTTAGGTTATTGATTTGAGATCTTTCTTATTTTTTAATGGAAGCATTTATAACTATAAATTGTCCCCTTAGCACTTGCTTTCACTGCATCCCATAAGTTTTGGGTGTATTATGTTTTCGTTTTCATTCTTCTCTCAGTATTTTTTAATTTCCCTTGTAATTTCTCCTTTGATTCATTGGCTGTTTCCATTCCTTTATTTCTAATTTATTGAGGTCTTTATATTTAAAGTAGGTTTCTTGTAGACATGTATAGTTGGGTCTTTTTTGTTGTTGTTTATTTGTTTCATTTTGTTTTGTTTTTGTTTTGAGTTAGAGTCTCATTCTGTTGCCGGGGCTAGAGTGTAATGGCGTCATCATAGCTCACTGCAGCCTCAAACTCCTGGGCTCAAGTGATTCTTCTGCCTCAGGCTCCTCAGTATCTGGGACTATAGGCGCTCACCACTATGTCCGGCTAATTTTTCTATTTTTTCTAGAGAGCGGGGTCTTGCTCTAGCTGGTCTCAAACTCCTGGCCTCAAGCAGTCCTGCCTCAGCCTCCCACAGTGCTAGGATTACAGGTGTGAGTCACCTTTCCTGGCTTTCTTTTTTTGATATGCTCTGATAATCTGTCTTTTCATCAGTATATTTAGACCATTCATAAAGCTGTTTTTTAATGTATTTGGATTAATATCAACTATGTTTAGTAACTGTTTTCTCTTTGTTTCCAGGAGCTTCTTTTTCTGCCTTCTTCACTTTTAATCGAGCATTTTATGATTCTATTATATCTCTTCTTTTATCATTTCAATTTACTTATTTTTAAAAAATATTTGTAGTTGCCCTAGAGTTTACAATATACATTTTAAACTAGTCTAAGCCCTCCTTTAGATAACACATGTAAAACAGGTAGGCTTTAACAGAATATTCCCAATCCCTCCCTCCCAATCCTTATGATATTACTGTCATTATTTTCACTTATTCATGTATTGATCACCCAATGTAAATTGTTATAGTTATGTTAAACAGTTATCTTTTAGATCAATTAGTAATAAGTAAAATAAGATATTTTACATTTATTCCTTTTTCAGTACTCTTCCTTTCTTTATGTAGATCCAAGTTTCTGAACTATATCATTTTCCTTCTGCCTGAAGAAAATCTTTTGACATTTCTTACAGGTTAGGTCTGCTGGTGATGAGTTCCCTCAGTTTTTGTTTGTCTGAGGAAGTCTTTATTTCTCCTTCACTTTTGAAGGATAATTTCGCTGGATACACAATTCTAGGTTGGTGGGGTTTTTTTTGTTGTTTTTTTGTTTTTTTTTTTTTTGCTTTCAACACTTTGGATATATTTAACTCCACTCTTCCCTTGCTTGCATGGTTTATGACAGGTGTTTTCTATAATTCTTTTTCTTGTTCTTCTATAGGTCCCCCCTCTTCATCCTCTGTTGCTTTCAAAATCCTCTCTGTTATTCTGCAGTTTGAATATGATATGCTTATGTGTAGCTTTTGGTATTTATTTATTTTGGCATTCTACTTGATGTTCTCTGAACTTTTCAGATCTGTGATATCTGTCATTTTTTTGGAGAGTTTTCAGCCATTATTACTTCAAATATTTCTCTTTTTTCCTTTGTTTTTTAGAGACAGGGTCTTACCCTGTCCCCCAGAGCTAGAGTACAGTGGCAGGATCATAGCTCACTATAGCCTCGAACTCCTGGGCTTGAGTGATCCTCTTCCTCAGCCTCCTGAGTAGCTGGGACTATCGGCATGCCACTGCACCCAGCTCAAATATTTCTTTGTTCTCTCCTTCTAGAATGCCAGTTGTCCTGCAGTTTGTGGATGTTTGTTCTGTTTTGGTGGTGGTGGATTGTTTTTGTTTTTGTTTTTCATTTTCATCCCTCTTTGCATGTTGTCTGAGGAATACTGTTGCCATATCTTATAGCTCACAGACTCTTACTGCTGAGCCTGTCGTTGCCATTCTGTTTCTCTTACACTGTTTTTACTGCTTGCGTTTCTTTCTGTGTCTCTGCTCACATGGTCCATGTGTTCATGAATATTGTCTGCTTTTTTCCATTAGAGTCCTTACTTAGTGTATTAGTCATTTTAGATTCCTGTCTGTTCATTTTTATTTGTTTTTATCTCCATATTCCCTCTGCTATTTTGTTGTTTTTCTCTGATCCTCTGGTAAGACGACAATAGACCTCATTCTATTCTTCATCCCTGGCACTCCTTCTTAAGTTTCTCATCTCCTTGTCCTGTGGTTCCATGTTGTGAGAACTCTTTTTAGATCAGTCTTCCAGTGAAGTGATTCTATAATGGTGCCTAGCCTACGACATAAGTTTTAATTCCCAGTGTAATTCTTATTTCTAAGCTTTACCTTTTTCCAAATATGTCTAGCAACTTTTTATATTCTCTTGTTCCCTGACTTTTTTTTATTTTATCTTTTCTCTTGTGTGTGCCACCACACCCAGCATTTCACACTTAATTATTCTGTTGTTTGAGTACAACCTTGAGGATCCAAGTCTGGTTTTTTTTGTTTGTTTGTTTTTTTAGTGAGACAGAGTCTCACTTTGTTGCCTAGGCTAGAGTGAGTGCCGTGGCATCAGCCTAGCTCACAGCAACCTCAAACTCCTGGGCTCAAGCAATCCTACTGCCTAAGCCTCCCAAGTAGCTGGAACTACAGACATGCGCCACCATGCCTGGCTAATTTTTTTCTATATATATTAGTTGGCCAATTAATTTCTTTTTATTTACAGTAGATACAGGGTCTCACTCTTACTCATGCTGGTTTCGAACTCCTGACCTCAAGTAATCTGCCTGCCTCGCCCTCCCAGAGTGCTAGGATTACAGGCATGAGCCACCGCGCCCAGCCCCAAGTCTGTTTTTTGTTGTTTCTACTGACATCACCCATAGCTTGTTTCCATGAAAAGGTAATTTTTTTATTATGAGATCATGTCCTGTTCAGTTGGCTTTGCAGAACCCCACGGCCCTAAATGGGGAATGCTTTCTTTACAAGAACTTAAGTCTGCTGGAACAGGAGCCACCTTGAGACCCTTGGGCCCTGCTCGAGAGCCTCCAGGACTGCTGCCTGAGTGGGACTGTGCTCTGAGGGCAGCCACCCCTCATGTAGCATGTCCTTTCCTTTCACCTCCACTGTCTTTCTCTCACCACCTTCTTGTCTCTTCTTTTCATCCTTTGTCTTTGTCGATACCAGTTGGTTGCAAAGGTGTTTGGTGTTACTTCTCTTGGTTCAGGATTTCTGTAGCCCCACTCACCCAACAAAGCATAGGCCAAGGAGGAAAGAACAGTCTCAGATGAGCGAAGGCGAGCAGGCGGGGCTGCACCTCTTCAGAGAGCAGGTTCTCCTGCCTCTCCTGTGGCCTCGGAGTGGTAGGTTCCAGAATTTCTCCTGCAGCCCAAGGTGTTCAACTTTCAATGCTGTGTCTTTTTATCCAACACAGAACGTGTGTTATGCAGCAATCACTCTACTAAGAAAGGGCCTAGAAGTGAAGTAGAAGATGTCTTGAATTCTCCACTGGAAATGTGAAGAATATTAAAAGTGATCATAGGACCTCAGTGAGTTTAGTGTATTCAGTGGAGCCTGGTGATCGGATGGGGTCAGTTGGGTGCAGTTTCTAGAGCCCAGGGTGTGTCTTTATCTTTCTTTTCTTTCTTTCCTTCCTTTCCCCTTTCCATTCGCCTTTCCCTTTTCTTTCCTTTCCCCTTTCCCTTTTCCCCTTTCCTTTCCCCTTTCCCCTCTCGTTTCCCTTTCCCCATTCCCCTTTCCTTTCCCCTTTCCCCCTTTCCCCTTTCCTTTCACCTTTCCTTTCTCCTTTCTCCTTCCCTTCCCTCTTTCCTCTTTCCTCCCCCTTCCCCTTCCTCTTCCCCTTTCCTTGCAAGTCTTGCTCTGTCACCCAGGCTAGAGTACAATAGCATCATCACAGCTCACTGCAACCTCAAACTCCTAGGCTCAAGGATTCTCTTGTCTCAGCCTCACAAGTAGCTGGGATTACAGGTGTGCGCCACAATACCCAGCTAATTTTTCTATTTTTATTTTGTAGAGATTGGGGTCTCACTTGCTCAGGGTGGTCTCGAACTCCTGGCCTCAAGCATTCCTCCCACTTCAGCCTCCCAGAGTGCTAGGATTACAGGCGTGAGCCACCGTGACCGGCCAACCAGGATGTCTTTATACCTCCCTCTTCAGGTTACTTTGAAAATTAAGTACAAGCACTGCTAAAGTGTTTAATTGAATTAAAACTTGGTATAAGTTTTTAGTTCAAATTGGCAGTGGGGAGCGGGAGGAGCTATGTGGAAAATGGGGTCAAAAATAGATTACAGGCCTGGCGAGGTGGCCCATGCCTGTAATCCTAGCACGCTAGGAGGCCAAGGCAGGAGGATTGCTTGAGGTCTGGAGTTCGAGACCAGCCTCAACAAGAGTGAGACCCCATCTCTACTAAAAAATAGAAAAATTAGCCACTCGTGGTGGCACACACCTGTAGTCCCAGCTACTTGGGAGGCTGAGGCAGGAGGATCACTGGAACCCAGGAGTTTGAGGTTCCTGTGAGCTAGGCTGATGCCACAGCACGGCAGCCCAGGGAACAGAGTGTGATACTCCGTCTCAAAAAAAAAAAAAAATTTAAATTTGGGGATCATATTGTTTGTATTTTATTGGGGATCTTTGGTCTGTTTTTTATTTTGGAGGTGTAGTATTCAGTTCTTCCAGACCGAGAACTAGCAAGGCCAAAACAAAGATGTTCCTTTTGCCTCTTTACTATCTCTGGGAGAAATGTTGAAAAACCTCAATTAAGCAGAAATACAGAACAGAGTCACTCAACTTTCTTGTTATCTACAATATAACTGGAATTCCTTTTTTTTGAAAACTTAGTGTTGGAACTCTCCCTCAAACGTGTGTGTGATGATTTGGTGTTGCACTCTCTTGGCTCACTTTTTGTACAGTGTAGAGGACATGCCATATCACTCGGTGCCGGGATAAACTTGGAATTTGGGCTTAGTGAAAAACTTTTTTAGTGTGTTTGCATTTGTGTCAGAGCTTTCATTTAAAGCAAAAACTTCCTGTGGCTGGCTTCTTTTGTCTCAAAGTGGAGAATAATTCAAAACTTGTTAATTGAAGCTTTGTGGATTTATATAAAGAGTGAAATCAGTATTCTAATTTAATAGCATTATCCAAATTTTGAGAGACTTAATTTATGGTTAAATCATTGGTGGACTTATCAAGGCATGGCCCAAAAATGTATGTATGTGACATACATGTCATATGTCACAAAGGTATATGTGATACCTATTTTTTCCTGAAGGAAACTCTTAAGCTATTAAGACCAGTAGGCATCTTTTGCAAAAACACTGAAAAATACACCTTTTTAAAGTTACTGATTTCCCTTTTTCTTACTTTTACCTTTTGTCTCTACAACTGAGCCTCCTTTTCTGAGTAGGTAGGTTTCTGAAGAGTGTATAAATTGAATATGTAGAATCACTATCTTATGTTTCCAGTATTACGGTTTTAGAGATGCATTTCCTTATTCCTCTGAGCTAAGCACTTTTCAACAAACATTTATTGAACACCCAGTATGTGCCAGGCCCTGTGCTACATTCTAGGAAAACAAAAATCAGCTAGTCCTGGTACCTATTTTCAAAGAGCTCACAGTCTAAAGGGAAGACAAAAACATAACTAGACAAAACATCAAAATACTACTGCATACCTAATGGAACCTACAGACATGAGGCAGAAAAATACTCTAAGGAGAAAAACTGTGTAAATGAGTGCAGAGGTTTTGCAGAGGAGGTGATGCTAGAATAGGGTCTGAAGGATGAGCAAGAGCTCTCTGGAGACACATGGTGGTGGAGTCCAGGCTCTCAGCCAGGCTTTCCAGAGAGGAAAGCAAACAACTCACAGTCTCATCTTAGAGGGTCCCAGGAAGTACTTAAGTAGCTTCAGAGCCCTGAAGGTGCTTCTGCTATTCAGAGTTTACCAGCTGGGCTAGCAAGGTGGAGCCACTTCTCAAAGCCAGAGTTGTGCATTGTAAGAAGGCTGGCTGGTTTACACTTGTCAGGTATTTCTGCACCTTAGCAGAAGGTCCCCAGAACTGAGAAAACTTCTCCTACTTAATTATTACTTTTCATCAGTTACTTCTCTGCAAAGCAGCTCTTAGCTTACTACTACTTAGTAAGAATTGGTGTCTGTGGAAATATGGTTTTCTCATTTTCCTTACTGTTTGCCCCCAGGGCTCCCCTGCCAGAATAGCTGCTTGCAGCCCTTGCTTGTACTGTGGATGCCCATCCCCTATCAAGTCCTGAGCATCTGCTCCAGCCCCTACCCTCGCCCCACACCCATCTCCCTGGGCCTGTTCCCCACACTGAGCTGTCCCTGTGGCCCAGGGGGAGTTCCTTCTCACTTCCTCTCTGCTCCAAAACCCTGTGGGAGAATGGGCACAGCTGGTAGGATTCGTTCAGTTATTTGGTTGTTTTGTATCTAGGGATTGTAGTCTTAAAAAATGAAAATAATTTATCTTCACACTCACTGAATGCTATTATGGGCCAGGCAATGTGCTGAATTCTTACCACCACCCCTGGAGGTAGGTATTTCCATATTACAAATAAAAATTAAAGTATAAAAAGATTGAGTGACTTGCCTGAGGTCACACAGCTAGTAAAAAGCAGAACTGGCATTGAGCCCATCAGACTGTAGGCCCAAGGCCAAGACCTGGGACTAGAGTTCAGATCCAGCTGATGCCTGGAATGGTAGTCCCTGACCTAGATGTTCAGTCACAGCTGTTGTCTTGATAGTTCCAGGATTGCTACTTTCCTTGCCACCTTCACCACTGTTGCTTCATCCACATCCCCTAACTGCCTACCTCAGTGTCGTCCTCCTGCTCTGGTTTACCCACAGCATTGCCACAGATCAGTCTTTCTAATAAACTGACCTCATCATCTCACTCTGCTGCTTAAAACCCTCTGTGGCTTCGTGGTCCCTTCAGGATAAAGTCATACAATGCTGTCTCTGATATGGCCACTACCCCTGTCCTTGAGCCGCTCACAGTGCCATGCTGTCATCCATGTTCATGGGCCACCCCTGTGCTTTTCCCTCCTCTGCACCAGCCAGGGCCTCAAGATTCTTTGAGACTATCACCTGCTCTTAGGAACCCTCCCATTTGAGTTCACAGAATTCACTGCTTATTTCTGCATACCAAAGGGCATGATTACTAGGTGTAGCTTTTTTCTGTAGGGCAAGGCCTGTCCCTCGGTGCTCATTTATCCCAGCAGTGCCTCAGTCCTGCTGAGGGGAAACCATGCTCTGCCTTGACAAGGGCTGGGGGCAACGGCACCCAGGCTCCAGGTGTGCCATCCACTTGAGAAGCACACATAATTTGGGGTTAGGCAGTCATTAAACCAATAGGCTACAAGTAAGTCCTGAATTATCACCATGGTAAGTGCTAAGAGAAAAAATTACAGATTTTAGTGTTTTTCATGGGAAGGCTTACTTGGTCTTGAATGTTGGGTCTTGCGTGGTGAGAGGAAAGGCAGTGGTGGTTTCTCAGCCTGAGCATGAGTGTGCGTGAGCAAGGTAGTGAGCCGAGGCTAGGGCATTCTAGAATGTGGACATGGTATACGCACAGCTCAGGGTCGGATGGGAGTGTGGAGGTCATGGGAAGGCCTGCGTGTCCAGGGTGAGAGGAGGGGTACGAGTAGGTGGGCCCAGCTCCTTCGGGTCTCATGGGGCCTGAACGCTGGGAAGCCATTGCTGCGTTCTGAGCAGAGGAGTGACATGCTCGTATTTACATTCAAAAAAGGTCACTCTGGCTGCTGTGAGGAAAAGGACTGGAAAGGCCCAAATGCAAGTGTGGAGGCTGTTGCGGCCGTGCCGCTGTGAGAACAGGGCTGCTCAGGAGCTCCTGAGGAGGTCAGCAGACAGGGCCTGGTGCCTGGACGCGGGCTCAGGCGGAGGGCGGGCCCAGGTGGGTGTAGGGAGCAGCCAGGTGGCTGGTCACTCAGTAACTGTGTGGCTGCTGGCCAGACCCAAGTCACTGTCCCCTGATCCCTTCAACCAGGGTCTGCCCCATGGAGCCCACTGCATGGCTTGGCTGTGAGGTGGCTCCTTGGAGAGCGCCGTGAGCTTCAGAGCACAACGTAAAGTCCCTCTAGTTCTTCAGACTTATGCTGTGTACTTCACCCAAGTGTCAGAGATCAGTGTAAGGGCTTATCCATTTTCATCAGTGATTCTAAAGTTGACTTATTTGCCATGATCATTAAAATGCCAGATGAGAATAAGCCATAGGGACAGACCTTATGCATGTTAACCACACTCAGTGTGACTAGGTAGGAATGTGAGCAGCTACTGAGTTGTCCAAAGTTTATGTATTCCGTGAGGCATCAGTTGCTTTTAAAATCTACATCTGGTTGAAATTTGACCTATTGTGTATAGTCTTATAAATAAATCAAGTAAGTGCTTTGTGAGATGTGTTGCATCCATGGACACAAGCTCATGGTGAGCATATCCCACAAGGTTTTCAGTAATGATTTGTCTGTTTGTAGTTTAACTACTTAGGTAAACAGAATATTAATTTTGATATGTGATTAGAAAATTTTTTTTTGTAGGCTTTACCGCCAGCACCTGTTCAGAATCACACAAATAAGCATCAGGTATTCAATGCATCTCTTCAAGACCATATTTATCCGAGCTGTTTTGGGAATACTCCAGAGTGGAATAGTTCTAAATTTATAAGTCTTTGGGGATCAGAAGTGATGAATGATAAGAACTGGAATCCTGGCACTTTCTTGCCAGATACAATTTCTGGTAAGGAATCTGTTAAAACTTTCTTAAAGTTTTAAAATAACCCAAGCCGAATAGATTGACACTTTGCTGTAACCTCCTGTAGAAGCTCTGGTGCAGCTGTACCCAGCTGCTGCTCCCTCACCTCCGTCCTTGGGTCCTTGGGGGCTGTCCTTCTGCCCCATCCTTTGCATCTGCCACCAGTCAGTCCCCTGCATTGATGGAGCAGAGCAAGGCTCTGGCTCCATGGCTGTGTGTCAGCCCAGGGTCTAGTCTGCACCGTTTGATGTCCAGCTTATGATTCTCAGCAGTAGTGACAACCAGAACTCAGCCCCAGTGAAAAGGGGCAGGGAGACAGTGTCACGGTCAACTTGAATGCCGTGGCTTTTTTTTCCTTTTCTCTGATTTCTGTATTGGCCCTACATGGGATCTGTTCCCTTCTGATAAGCTCCTTCTTCCCCAGCTGCCTCAGCTGCTGAGGCTCAGCTGTTAACTTCAGTCACAGGGCCCAGAACACCTGAGGAGGGGCTGGTAGCTATGCCTCATCTCTGTCTTCATGTGGCCAGAGCTCGTGGTAGCCCCACACCCAGCCCCTGCATGCGCTCAGAACAACAAGCTAGACTGGACATCCCGATCTGTGCTTGGGAAGGATTTCTAGCTGTGTGACCTTGGGCAAGTTGCTTAACCTCTCTGAGTCTCAGTTTCTTCATCTTCTTAGAATGGGTGTGATAGTGCCAACCTCAGAAAGTAGTTTTAAAGCATTAAATGACTTTAGGAAGCTCTGTGCACAGGAATCGGCACATAGTAGGTGCTCAATAAAGACGTTTTCTTAGATTAAAAACCAGCTGACCAGTATCAGCCCAGTGGAGGCCTAACTACAGTACATCCCCAGTATTAAGTGTTCTAATCATCAGCATGTCTTGTAGGGTTTAGCTAAGTATTATTTCTGTTAGAAGCCTTAATTTTCCCATTCTTCTCTGAAGGGAGTGATATATTAGGGCCAACACTCTCAGAAACAAGACCTGAAGCCCTTCCACCTCCGTCTAGCAGTGAAACACCTGCAGTTTCGGATAAAGAGAAAAAAAATGCTGCAAAAAAGAAATGTCTGTACAATTTTCAAGATGCTTTTATGGAAACAAACAAAGTTGTCATGGCCACCTCATCAGCCATGTCCTCCGTGTCCTGCACAGCTACCACAGTGCAGTCGAGCAACAGCCAGTTCAAAGTGTCGTCCAAGAGACCTCCTTCAATAGGTAAGGCCTGTTAATCCTTGGGGACCCTCATAAAAGGGACTTGGCTTGTTTACTTCTCACCATCTTTGTAATTGACTTTTACTTAGCCTTCCAGAGGCTATGCTAATATAATTAATGCCCCAAATGCTCACCTACAAAGAGCTTGGCCTGTAGGGCTCTGACCAGAATTTTAGCTGTCATACTAAATCCCTCCTGGGCTGTGCTTCACTGGGTCTTGCCTTCAGTCTCTGTACCCATTGTTCTGTGACAGGAAGAGGCCATTGCTTTCTGAGCATGTGGTGGGATTCCTCAGAAGCTGCTTTAGGAAAATGTTGAGCAAGGAGAGCTGACAGAGCTGCCTGTCACCCACCCCCTGCTGTCACTCATGTTAATCCACTGTCTAACAGTGGGAAGGGGGTTTGAAAGTCATTAGAGACCAATGCAGAACTCGTGAGTGGCTCAAATGGGGCCTCACTATCCAAAGTTGGGACAGACTGAGCATCAGAAAGAGTCATGAAATGGATGGTACCACACAGAGAATGTCGAGAGTCCATAGGGGGGAGGCAGGGCAGCTCTTTTTCACAGAAGTACACTACTGCTGTGTGAGTAAGAAGGGTAGAAGTGGCATGTCAGCACTCTGCAGCTGGCTGTGCTGTAGCCCCTGGTTCAGGCTCGCATCATCAGTGGATGATAAGAATGTTGGAAGTCAGTTTGGGGAACAGAGCATTTCCGCTCATGGGACTGACAGGTTACAAAAGGATGACAGAAGCTGGCATCTTACTCTGGAGGAATCTGGCAGGCAACCCTCTGCACACTGTCATGGAACAAAAGGACATTAGATGCTTCCTACTGCCAAGAAACGGGAAGAATCCAACATAACCTTTAGGATTCATGCCCCAGATGTTTCACCTGAATGTATTGAGACAAGATAAATCCAAGTTGGCAGATAGCTGGCCTATTGAAAAATGTCTTGGAAGAAGCTATGTTGGAAGGGAAGCACTAAAGGACATATGGAGAAGATTGGAAAGTTGCATATAAATTGTGCATTGGTTAAGAGTATCGTGTCAATGTTAAATGTCTTTGGTGTCATAATGGTATAGTGGTCATACAGCAAAATGTTCATGTTCTCAGGAATTCATGCTGAAGCGTTTAGGAGTGAGTGCAACTTCTAAATGTTAAGCCAAAAAATGTGTGTGTTTATATAAGAAATAAAGTAAATATGACAAAATGATAGATCATCATGAATCAAGGTAAGGGATGAAGGGTGTTTGTATTGTTCCTTCAAATTTTCTATAGGTTCAGACATTTTTAAGACAAAAAATTGGTGAAAAATTGTGATTAAGGGAAACATGAATGTCTGTTTCTTCTTCAGCCATTGGCCATGACTCTCGGTCTCTCGATGCAGGCGATGTCTTTCATGGCATCAACAAGGAGGATCACAGACACTCGGCACCGACAGCCCCAAGGAACAGCCCCACGGGCCTGGCCCCGCTCCCAGCACTCTCTCCTGCTGCACTCTCACCTGCCTCCACCCCTCACCTTGCAAATCTTACAGCCCCATCATTCCCCAAAGCTGCAACCACAGCTCCTGGGTTTGTGGACACACGCAAAAGCTTCTGTCCCACCCCCCTTCCCCCCACCACAGACGGCTCCATTAGTGCCCCTCCTAGCGTCTGCAGGTGAGCAGGTCCTGGAGGGGTGGTTGGAAGCACTTTGGGAAATGGGTGTTATGCGTACTAACACAGCTACAGAAACTGCCCCCGGAAACATGCAGTTGAAAAGTCAGCGGAATACAGAGGGATTTGCAGGGTCATCCCCAGCAGAGGCCGTGGGGGATTCCCATCCCAGCCTCTAGCTCTGCAGAGGGAAGAGCAAGATGCTGAGCCACTGTGGGTCAGTGGGCAGACCACCCCTAACCATGGGCAACATCGGGCATGTCTCTTGTTTGGTTTTTAAGTTGTATTTGTTGTACATTGGATAGAGTCAGAAGAAAATGTATATAGTGAAGCACAATACAGCAAACAACAGTGGTTTTTTTAGAAGATAAATTTTGTTATCTTTGAACTCACCTGTTAGAAGCCATCCCTCCCTCCTGCTCAGTGTGGAAGCAGGTGGCAGGAACAGTCACGGAAGGAGACATTGGGGAGACTGTTTCTGTTTCATGGCGCTTTACAAGTGCTATGGGTAACTGCCTGCCTGCAAGCTGTGCCTCCTGCCCAAGCCCTCTGTTGTCACCTGTGCTTGACTACAAGTGACACCCTGGGGCACACATCCTCTGTCTCTTATCTGTGAAATGGGCAGGACTATGGGAGGGTGCTAGAAGGCAGGCCATTCACTAACGAGCCTGTGTGTGGTTTTGCAGTGACCCTGACTGTGAAGGACACCGCTGCGAGAATGGTGTCTATGACCCGCAGCAGGATGACGGGGATGAGAGTGGGGACGAAGACAGCTGCTCTGAGCATAGCTCTAGCACCTCGACCTCCACCACCCAGAAGGAGGGCAAGTACTGTGACTGCTGCTACTGCGAGTTCTTCGGGCATGGTGGGGTAAGTGCGTGAGGCTAGCCTGTTCGGACATGAGAAGTGTGCAACACGCAGGCTCTTTCACAAGCATTATATACTAGACTCATTCAAGGTGTGGTTATATTATATGGAAAGCTTCATTTGCAGCAGAGTTAAAATCCGGATGTGGTCTGAAATAAAAATTCCACTTTTAGGTTATACTTACCTAAAGAAACAATAAAAAGTATTTGCCCAAAGATTTAGCTGTAAGGATTTCATCACTGTTTTTTTATATTTGTTTATGATTTTTAAAATAGTTGGTGAAGTGGGGGGCATCTACTGATTGCCCAGCTGTAGGACATTGTTACATAGTACGTCCATACAGTGGAATACTATGTAGCCAGTTGCATCAGTGTTTTATATGTATAGTTTGAATACAAAGGATGGTGGTACCCATACATACTTATACATCTTTCCAGAGCAGTAATTTAATTTGTATAAGCAGTTATCACTCATGATTTATGAGAGATGAGCAGTAGGAAAAGCAGGGGCTTGTAGTTTTTCTACTTCTGTTTTTAATAGTAAGAAATTTGGCAGTAGAATTGAGGGCAGTTATTTTCCTTTTTGGCACTGAAAAGGAAATCTACAAATGGATGGAAAGATATTACAGGTACCTTTATTGACATGAAAAAAGAGTCACACTGTATTAAACAACAAGTAGATGAATCAGTATGTGTAATTGTTTCTTTTCAGTTAAAAAAAAATCCATTTGTGTACTTAGTTGTACGTTCTTTCCCAGGTCTTTCATGAATGTATAAAATTTGAGGGGTAGGTGACAGAATGCAACTTTTGGATAACTTGGTGATGATAGTTTTTCTTTTTTCTGCCAGCTTATCTTATTTCATTACATTCACAATGAACATGTACTACTTGTAATAAAACAGTTTATTTTTAGAGATATCTGAAATTTGTTACATTCAGAATTAAAACCTGAAGTTTAATTTAGTTGTGTTATTTGTCTTAGCCTCCAGCTGCACCAACAAGTAGGAATTATGCAGAAATGAGAGAGAAGCTTCGTTTACGGCTGACCAAGAGGAAAGAAGAGCAGCCTAAAAAAATGGATCAGATCTCGGAAAGGGAAAGTGTCGTTGACCACCGAAGGGTAGAGGATTTGTTACAGTTTATAAACAGCTCAGAGACCAAACCAGTAAGCAGCACTCGAGCAGCCAAGCGAGCAAGGCATAAGCAGAGAAAGGCAAGTGATGCAGCCTGGGTGAGGCACTTACTGTGCTCTCTAGGAGCGAGGTTGAGCTGCAGGCGGTGGGGGCTCTGAAGCAAGTTGACTTATACCTGTCTGTCTCTGGTGGCCTGAACTAGAAGCTGGTTAAAACCCTTACTTTGTTCTTTCAGGAAGCTACTTCCCCTTTTGTGTAATGGTTATGCTAGTGGATCTAACACAAGCTGTCAAGTTCTTGTGCTGGCCATCTTAGGGGCAGCAGCAGACCCAGCTTTGTCTGCATGAGAACCTTCCTTCCCATGGAAGTAAGGAAGAAGGAGCCCTCTGTTGTAGTGGTAGTGGAAGTGGAGCTCATGAGGGCTTTTGGAGCCTGTGACTGAAGAAGTGACTTTGATAGGGGACTAGAAGGGCAATTGGCACAGCGGAGTCTTCTGGATACAGGTCCGTGTTCCTCTTGTACCACTGGCCATTCCAGATGAGGGCCAGTGCATACATTGATGTGGAAGACTAAAATGACCAGCCTTTGTGGGAAGTCTTGGCAGTTTCCACCTCACCAGAGAGCGTGGTGTGTCACAAAAAGTAAATGTCTATGTGGCCCAGTGAGGAGTTGTGAGCAGACTTCAGACTGTCTGCTAATAAATGAGAAATTATATTCTTTGTATTTATTTATTTATTTTGAGACAGGGTCTCGCTTTGTCACCCTGGCTAGAGTGCAGTGACGTGATTAGAGGATACATCACTGCAACTTCAAACTTCCGGGCTTAAGCGATCTCCTGCCTCAGCTTCCTGAGTAGCTGGGACTACAGGTGTGCACCACAATACCTGGCTAATTATTTTCTGTTGTTGGTAGAGACAAGGTCTCACTCTTGTTCAGGCTTGTCTCAAACTCCTGAGCTCAAGCAGTCCTCCTGCCTCAGCCTCCCAGAGTGCTAGGATTACAGATTTGAACCACTGCGCCTGGCCAAGAAATTCTGTTCTCACTCAATGCTAATGTTGGTACTGCTGGGAATTGATTAAATCTATGATTTGCATCTCCCCTGCCCCTGGCAAAATTTCTCTTGGAGGATTTTCTACAGCACCTCTATACTAGAACAGTTCCAAAGATCCTCCTGGTTTTAGCTCACTAAAAAGATCTGGGTCCAAGAGCCAGACCCAAGCACATGTGGGCCACAGACAGAGAGGAACTTGTTAATGTTGCTATGGTTCTGACAGTGGGATGGTTGCTTTAGGAAGGGGCAAGGACATGAAGAGGAGGAGGAGACATTCCCACATGGACCAGAGGTTGGGTCTTATGTCTTATATTGTTGTTTCCAACTTGGCTGTTTTGATTCTACACTAATTATGATTATTCTAATTGGATTAACCATCAAGAGCTCTGCTTGTACCTCACAATCCTAAAGTAGGTTTGGACTGGCTTTTGGGTCTAGTTGAGAGGCTTTAGGGGAGAAGCTTGTTCTGTACCTCAGAAGATCTGTGTTTGCCGCACCTTCTGAAGTGAGGAGCACATGGTGTGTTCTGGCATCGGAGGCCCCACGGTGGTTCAAGGGCTGAGACCTCACACTGGGACTCACGGGAGCCACTGGGCCCCTTCCAATGCTTTCTGGGGTATCCTCCACCCCAGGCACTTGCCCTCTGACCTTGTAGGCAGTCTGGATCTAGACTTCAGGTCAACACCCACTCACACCTCATGGGACCTCCTCCTCATCCTGGTACTCTCTCCCTTGACCTCATGCCATAGGACAGCCCACAAGTCTGCGCTGAGGCTCGGTGGCAATGGCTTGTTGTGGATATGAAGGCAGCAGCTCCCCTATGGACTCTGTCCTGTAGCAGGTTCACCCCATAGCCTTTGCTGGGGGAGTCACTCCACTGGAGGCTAAGACACCTGCTCACAGTAGGTGTCCTGACCTGTTTGTCACCAGGCCATGGTGTGACAAGCTCGTGCCAGAATGAAGCTCAGCACTGAGAGGACAGCAGCTGCACTGTGTATGCCATTCAATATAGTGATGGAGTCAGTTTCCCATTTGGCACAGCCCTGTTGCCCACTGCAGACACTGGACCCCACTCTAGGGCCTTTCCAGGAGCTGCCTATCAGGGGCTGCCTCCTAGGGAAGATTTCTTTTTTAGCAGATGGAGCAAGGAATTAAATAATTTTTACTTGAATTGTCAAATTAAGTTTTTAAAAAACATGTTATTAAATTTTTACCATAATTTTTATTTAAGTTTTTCAGAAAATAAATTTGTCTATTAAAAATATTGTGTAAAATAATTTAAACTTGGGCAGGACTTTTACATTTTCCCAAGCAAAATGCTTTTGCCAAAGTTTCTTGTAAGCATTAGCTTTTTTCGAGTTCAATGATAGGCGGTGCCATGCTCCTAACTCTGATGGCTCACATTTATTTTCTAAACAGAAGGAGTCATTTCTATTTATGTTTCCATTTATGCTCCTAGAATATATCGTTATTCTAGTGAAGCTGGATAGTAAGCCATTTGCTCTGTCACGCTGGTAAAAATATATTGGGACTTCTATTTATCTGCCAGGATGAGAAGGAATTTCTATTTTTTTACTATGTGTTTCTTGCATGCCCTGTTGATATAGGTGAATGCATCAGCATCAGCCTTCACCTGGAAAGGTGTTTTCCCAGAGTTCTGGCAGCACATGTGCAGCCTTCACTACTGCACGAGCAATTCATAGTATCAGTTGCATCATCAGCGTGACTCTTTGCTACACATACAGGCAGGTAGCCAGCTCCCTGGACATGAGCCCAGCAGCTGCTCTGACCTCAGGTCATGTGCCCAGCACCAAGTCAAAGGCTGTAAGGGATTTTTTGTTAACTACCCCCATCCCCTGAAATAAAGTAAGCATATACCTTGGTAGATAGATGAAATTTAATAATTCTGTAGAGTAAAACAATTGAAGGTAGGTGTGCTTTAAATTTTTAGTTTATTATAGCTCCTTTCAGAGTTTATATTCCATATGTGATTCGTTTTCTAGATTATCTTAGTTTTCTGTGGGTATTAATATTTAGTGTACTTACCACTGTCTTAAGTTACCTTCTCTTTTTATAATGGCAGCTGGAAGAGAAAGCTCGCCTAGAAGCTGAGGCCAGGGCCCGGGAGCACCTGCACCTCCAGGAGGAGCAGAGGCGCCAGGAGGAGGAAGAGGAAGAGGAGGAGGAAGAAGAACATTTCAAGGAGGAATTTCGCCGGCTTCAGGAGCTTCAGAAGCTAAGAGCTGTAAAAAAGAAGAAGAAGGAGAGGACAAGTAAAGACTGCCCCAAGTTGGACATGCTTGCTAGAAATTTCCAGGCAGCAACAGAGTCTGTCCCTAACTCTGAAAACACCCACAATGGCTCACTGGAGCAAACTGAAGGACCAGAAACCACCTCCTGCTCCCCTTCCAGACACATGAATCACATAGAGCCCAGGCCAGGGCCAGGAGCCAACAGGGACATTGCAGACCCCATCGACAACAGAGACTCCAAACCTCTCCCCCCCAAAGAGGTCAGTGGGAAGCAGCATGAGCCACTCTCTTTTTTCTTGGACATAATGCATCATCATAAAGAGGGAAACAGCAAACAGAAGCTAAAGCAGACCAGTAAGGCCAGCAGTGAGCCAGCACGGAAGCCCATGGAGTCCCTCAAAGCCACAGAGGGACAGCCCAAACCCCGGGCCCAGACTGAGTCAAAGGCTAAAGTCGTTGACCTCACTTCCCTCACAGAACAGAAAAGAGAAGAGAGAAAAGTCAGCAGTAATAACAGTAACAAAAAGCAGCTGAACCATGTCAAGGAGGAAAGGTCAAATCCAGTACCTGCCGAGCCCGCCTCTCCCAGCGAGCTTCAGCAGAACAACAAGCTGCTACTGGCAGATTCTCCTCAGCCAAAAGGCAGGAACAAGAAAAATAAGAAGAAGAAAGGAGACAGAGTCAGCAATTCGATTGGTAAATACAGAACAGAGGGAAAGTATTCTAACCTGTGACTTTTAATTTTCTGTGTGAGATGTAATAATATGAGAAAAGCACTTAGTTTGACATTTTTTTATAGTCTGTCTCCCCCTCTGATGATTGGATGCTACCTTATCTGTTCCTGGCTTTGTGCTTTTTGTGGCTTTTTCACCACCAATAAGGGACAAATAACCATTGTTATAGTTTAGACTTACCAAAAAGCTACAAAAAGGGTACAGAGAATTCCAGTTTCCCAGCATCAACATGGTACCAGGTTTTCCTTTGTCATCCTCTCTCCTTTTTTCTCTGTTGTTTTTCTGAACCAAATTTGAGTAGTTTTAGACATGTTTTTCCTTTACCTTTAAATACTTCAGTGTGTATTTCCTCAAAACAAGGACACTGTCTTAATAACCCTAACCCTAACCTACAGTGATCAGAATCAACAAGTTTACACTGATACAATGCTCTTATCTAGTTAAGGACCTTGCTTATGTTTCTTGAGTTGTCCTTTTAACATCCTTGATGGCAAAGAAAAAGTTCTTATTGACTTCTCCTGGCAAAGGATCTAATACAAGATCACATCATATCTCTAATTTCCTTTCATTTGGATCAGTTCCTCATACAGCCCTTTTTTTTTTTTTTAAGTGTCCTTCTATTGGGTGATATGTACCATTTCTTCATAATCAGATTTAGATTGTGTGTTTTGGGCAGCAATACCATGGACACGACAGGTCACCATTGTGCGTTCCTTGAGGAGGTGCACTGTGTTGTCTGTCCCATCACTGGGATGTTAACCCTGATCCTGGGTTCAGGTGCTATCTGCCCAGTTTCTCCACAGTCAAATCATTTGCTAATTATTAATGTCTCATATGGAAATGAATATCCTATTTTGTGCCAAACATTCACTAGTTCTAGCATCCATTAATGATTCTTGCCTTGAATGGTTATTACTATGTTATTTGCTGATGGGGATTTTTCTATTATTATTCCTTTTACATTTGTTGTTTGTTAGGCATTCTAGTATAGGAGGAGCTTTCCTTTCCCCCCATGTATTTTTTCATTTATTTAGTTAGTTATTTATAAGAGGGTGAATTCATGAATTTTTACTTGATGCTGTAGACTATTATCTTTTACTAACATTATTTATGTTGATGCTCTGGTTGTCCCAGATTCAGTCAGTAGGAACCCTCAGGATGGCTTTTTCCTCAGTCTTCTTGATGCGACTTCACCATCCTTTAAGCACTTTGCACTTCCTCTCATACTCAGGTGCTCCAGGCTCATCTTGTCTGTTCTGTCCAAACCCTGAACGAGTCATTTCTCCAAGGAGCCCTCATTCTTTGTAGTGGAGAGTGATGTTTAGAAACTTAGGCCCAGGTGCTGTGGTGTGGCGCTGCTTCTATACCCTCTCAGTCAGCAAAACTGGCGATGCCAGGGCTGTGCATGTACCACCTACACACACATCTGTGTCTGTTTCTTCATCTCATTTCTGTATGCAAGTCGTGCTTTCCAGAAACTCCCATCCTGCTGCAGTGCCACAGTGTGCTTTTTCACCTTCCCCTTTCCACGTTCAACTCCTGCCCTGGCAGTAAGCACCTGGACCCCATCCATGCATTTCCTGACCTGTTCAGTCCTAGAACACAAAGTAGTTTCCAAATTACCTTCCCTTTCCACTGTGGAAAACTTCGAACATGATTTCAGTTTGTCCAGTTATTTTTGTCTTTAGCCTTAGGGTAGGTAGTGATAACACTGTGTTTAAAAGTGTCTTGAATTAGTCCTTTTTCCTCTTTAGTACGATTATTTCGTTCATTTAAGACACATCTGTCCTAGCTCTCTGGGAGGCCGAGGTGGGCGGATCGTTTGAGCTCAGGAGTTCGAGACCAGCCTGAGCAAGAGCGAGACCCCATCTCTACTATAAATAGAAAGAAATTAATTGGCCAACTAATATATATATAAAAAAATTAGCCGGGCATAGTGGCACATGCCTGTAGTCCCAGCTACTCGGGGAGGCTGAGGCAGCAGGATTGCTTGAGCCCAGGAGTTTGAGGTTGCTGTGAGCTAGGCTGACGCCACGGCACTCACTCTAGCCTGGGCAATAAAGTGAAACTCTGTCTCAAAAAAAAAAAAAAAGACACATCTGATTCATTTTTTTCTGTTTGTACGACATTTTGTTATGTTTCTCCTCCCTAGTCCCTTTGTTTTTAATCTGGTTCTCACCCACCACCATGGGTAACTGACCAGTCTCTTACTTGCTTTTTTCTTTTACACAAAAGGTAGCAAACTACAGATATTCTCTTGACCTTTGCCCTTTTTTTCCACTTAATATGTTTTGGGAATCAGCCCATGTCAGTTCATAGTCATCATCCTCATTCTTATATAGCTGTGTAGTATTCCATTTAAAGTGTACAGTCATTTCTCCAGCCATTCTGCGCATTCTACATTTGGGCCATTCCCAGTGCTTTCTGATTATACACAGTGCTGCAATGCACACTCTTGTGCATGTGTGTTTTCATGTTGCTTGGAGATTTGTCTTCAGAGCAGTTTCCAGAAGAGAAAGTGCCGGGTCAGAAGGTAAACACGTTCACAATTTTGCTACCTGCCTCCAGGTTCTCCCCAGACCCTCCACTCAGTTCCCTACCAGCAGCATCTGAGCACTCATCTGCTCACAGCCTTGCTGGCAGAATATGTTGTCAGGATTTTTATGTTTTGCCCCCATCCATTAGCTGAAATAATTCCTCAGTATAGTTTTCATTTGCATTTTTCTCTTAAGTACGGATGAGGTCAGTATTTTTGGGTGGGGGAGGGTCTCTAAATATTAGAGTGCAGTGACATCATTATAACTCACAGCAACCTCAAACTCCTGGGCTCAAGCAGTCCTCCTGCCTCAGCCTCCTGCACCACCATGCCTGGCTAATTTTTAAATTTTTTTGTAGAGATGGGGGTCACACTGTGTTGTTCAGGCTGGTCTTGAACTCCTGGCCTCAGGGAATCCTGCGTATCATAACACTAGGATTACAGGCGTGAGCCACCGTGCCTGGCTGAGGTCAGTATATTTTTAAGGGCTATTTCTATTTTTTGTGTGTGTGAATTTTATATTCATACCTTTTTCTTGTTTTTTTAAATTGGGTTTTTAATCTTGTATTTTTAAGAATTTTTTATATATTAGGGATATTAACCTATTATGTAATATACTGCAAAGATTTTCTCCTGGTTTATAAGTTGTCTTTGATTTTATGATGCTTTGCAGCCATGTGGAAGTTTTCTTGCTTGCTTTTATGTGGTCAGTTTATTGACCTTTTATTGCCTCTAGATTTTTTTTGTTTGTTTTAATTTTTAAAAGACAGGGCTGGGCCTGTAATCCTAGCTCTCTGGGAGGCTGCAGCGGGCAGATCGCTCAAGGTCAGGAGTTCCAAACCAGTCTGAGCAAGAGCGAGACCCTGGTCTCTACCGTAAATAGAAAGAAATTAACTCACCAACTAAAAATATATGGAAAAAAATTAGCCGGGCATGGTGGCGCATGCCTGTAGTCCCAGCTACTCGGGAGGCTGAAGCAGAAGGATTGCTTGAGCCCAGGAGTTTGAGGTTGCTATGAGCTTGGCTGACGCCACGGCCCTCTAGCCCAGGCAACAGAGTGAGACTCTGTCTCAAAAAATAAAAAATAAAAGATGGAATCTCACTCTGTTACCCAGACTAGAGTGTACTGACTCAGTCATGGTTCACAGTAACCTCAAACTCCTGGGATCAAGCAACCCTCCCACCTTACCCTCCTGAGTTGCTGGGACTATAGGTATACACCACCACGCCTGGCAAATTTTTTTTTTTTTTTTTCAATTTTTTGTAGAGACGGAGGTCTCACTATGTTGCCCAAGCTAGTCTTGAACTCCTGTCCTCAAGCAGTACTTCCTCCTGGCCTCCCAAACCTCTGGGATTACAGGCATGAGCCATCATGCCAGCCCCTCAGATTTTGTTAGAAAGCTTTGCTCTAACACTAAGTGGAATTTACCTGTGTTTCCTTCTAGTATTTGTGATATATATATATATTTTTTTAATCCCTGATACATTTGAAATTTATTCTTGTGTATGGTTTGAGTAATGGAGCCATTTTTTTTCTTCTTTTCGAGACAGAGTCTCATTCTCTTGCCTGGGCTAGAGTGCCCTGGCATCAGGCTAGCTCACAGCAACCTCAAACTCCTAGGCTCAAGCAATCCTTCGTTTGCCTCAGCCTCCCGAATAGCTAGGACTACAGGCATGTGCCACCATGCCCAGCTAATTTTTTCTATGTATTTTTAGTTGTCCAGCTAATTTCTTTGCTCAGGCTGGTTTTGAACTCCTGCCCCTGAACAATCCTTGTGCCTTGGCCTCCCAGGGTGCTAGGATTACAAGCATGAGCCACCACACCCAACCTTGGAGCCAATTTTATCTTTCAAATGATTAGCCATTTGTCCTAGTACCGGTTACTAAAAAGTTTATCCTGCCCCACTGATTAAAAATGCCACCTTTGTCCTATAGTGAATTTCCATGTGGAATTGGGTGTGTTTCTGGAATTTCTGTTCTTTTCCTCTCTGTTTACTCATGTGCCATTATTGTATTAATTGTTTTTAGAGGTTCTACATGTTTTAATATCTTGAGGGCTATTCTCTCCTCATAGCTTTTCTAGTTCAGTGTTTCCCTGGCTACTTAGTGTTTGTGTTTCCATATGAACGTTATTATCAGTGTTAAATTTATAAATTGATTTAGGGAGAATTAATATCTTTATGATGTTGGTCATACTTTGCAAGAACAAGGGATGTTTTTCCATTTGTTTATGTCTACTTTTGAGTCTTTCAGGAATGTTTTAAATTTTCTGTTAGACAGTGCTGCTCTAACTGGTTCATGTATATGAAAGCTATTGATTTCTGTATGTTACCTTTATATCGTCTACCTTACTGAATTATTTTATTGTTTGAGTCTTACTGTTGATTTTCTGGGGTTTTCCAGGTATTCCATCATGTATCTGCAGATAGAGCAAGCTTTAATTTTACTTTTCTTTTCTAGTTCTTAACACTCCTAATTGTTTTCTCTTATTTAACTGAGTCCTTCCCCATCCTAACAGAAATGCCTCTGGTATTTCCATATTAAGTAAAGTGCTGGCTTGGGGAGCTAAGTGTAAGGGTGGGAAGCCCTAGGTGCTCACTTCGCAGATAGAGAGAGAATTCTCATACAAGGATTAGGATAGAAAGAAAGAAAAGTTTACTTTCCCAAGAAAGAAAGAAAAGAGAAAAAATGGCAGGCCACTGAAATAAAGTAGGGGGAGGTGCCAGCAGCTCAGGAAAAGCTGCTTGGGCTTCTGAAGGGTAAAAATGGCTTTTTTTTTTTCTTTGCTGTAGACTGATAACAGGAGGTGGCTCTTTCTCCTTTTTTTTTTGCCCCTTTGCCTTAAGATGTTCTTATCTATAGTCTGGCCTAACAGGTCTGGCAAGAAGGATTCACACTTTCTGTTTACTTGCTCTTTTCAGATTCTGTGAAAACACTCTCAGTAGGCAAGTTAGATAGTTATTTTCTCTGTTAGTTAATTCATAAGCAAAACTATCCTTTAGGCTGGGCGCAGTGGTCACGCCTGTAATCCTAGCACTCTAGGAGGCCGAGGCAGGCGGATTGCTCAAGGTCAGGAGTTCAAAACCAGCCTGAACAAGACCCCGTCTCTACTATAAAAATAGAAAGAAATTAATTGGCCAACTAATATATATATATATATATATATATAAAATTAGCCGGGCATGGTGGCGCATGCCTATAGTCCCAGCTACTCGGGAGGCTGAGGCAGGAGGATCGCTTGACCCCAGGAGTCTGAGGTTGCTGTGAGCTAGGCTGACGCCACGGCACTCACTCTAGCCTGGGCAACAAAGCAAGACTCTGTCTCAAAAAAAAAAAAAACTATCCTTTCACTAAGGTGTATATATTTTATCATGTTGAGAAAATATCCAGTGTTTCTTATATTTCTTGAGTGTTTTTTAATCAGGAATGGGTGCTGAAATTTTATCAGAGGTTTTCTAGCATCTATGAAGATAATAATGATGTTTCTTCTTAGACCCTTTAATATGGCATATTGTATTACCTGAATTTTTTTTTTTTAAATATCGAACCAACCTTGGATTCTTGGAATAAAGCCTACTGGCATATGATGTAGTGTGTTCTTTGCATTGGGGTTCTGTTTGCTGTTATTTAATATTTTTTCATCTGTATTCATGAGGGATGAATCTGTTACGTCCTGTTTTTTGTTGTGTCTGTATTAACTTTGGGTATCAGTGTTATACTTGTCTCATAAAAAGAATTAGGAAGTGTTTTTTGTTTTCTTCCATTTTCAATGTTATGAAAAAATTCAAACTGTGCTGGGACTATTCTAGGCTTTCACAGTTTGGTAGAAATGCCTGTGAACCTCCCTTTTCCCAGCCCCACCCCTACCCCCATGCCTGGTGTTTTTGTGAGATAGGTTGGTGATAATATTCTCTCTTTCCTCTGAATAGTGGTGTAATATTCCTATCTCTAATGAGGTTAATTTTGGTAAACTGTATTTCCATAATAAATTATCCTTTTCAACTAGATTTTCAAATTTATTGTCATAGATGTTTGCAGGTAGTCTCATAATTTTTTAAAAATTTCTTTTCAGTGATTATTTTCCCCTTGTCATTTCTTTTTTTTTTTTGAGACAGAGTTTCACTTTATTGCCCAGGCTAGAGTGAGTGCCGTGGCGTCAGCCTAGCTCACAGCAACCTCAAACTCCTGGGCTCAAGCAATCCTGCTGCCTCAGCCTCCCAAGTAGCTGGGACTACAAGCATGTGCCACCATACCCGGCTAATTTTTTCTATATATATATTTTAGTTGGCCAATTAATTTCTTTCTATTTATAGTAGAGATGGGGTCTCGCTCTTGCTCAGAGCTGGTCTCGAACTCCTGAGCTCAAATGATCCGCCCACCTCGGCCCCCCAGAGAGCTAGGATTATAGGCTTGAGCCACCGCGCCCGGCCTCCCTTGTCATTTCTTAATTTGTGTGTTTCTGCTTTCCCCCCATTTCGCTTGAGTAAGTTAGTTAGTGGTTTATCTATTTTGTTAGTTGTATTTAACCAGACTGTTAACATATTAGTTAGGTTTACTGCTGTTCTTTCCTCTACCTCATTAATTTCTGCTTTTGAAAATTTTTTCCCTATGTTCTCTTTTTTTTTACTTTGTTTTTTTTCTAACTTTTTAATTTAGAAATTTAGTTCATTTATTTTCATTCTTCCATTTTTATTGATAGCACATTATTAAGAGCTTTGAATTTTCCGCTGATCATTTTTTAAAATGTATCCCATAGATTCTAATAAATTTTCTATTAGTTTTTCTTTTTTTTAAGAAATTGTATAATTTCCATATTGTTTTTCCTATTGTACCCAATAATATAATAGGCACCTTTTAAGTTTCCAGGAGGGAGAGCCTTTTTCTGTTGTTAATAGTTTCTAGGTTTGTTGCCTTATGATCAGAGAATACTATTTATAATATTTCTGTTTCATGACCTACTGATATTTTCTTTGAGACCTAATATGTCAGCTTTTGTGACTATTCCATGTGCAGTTGAGCTAGAAATGTGTTTTCTCTTATCTTGATATGTAGTGTTCAGTATATATCCATGATACATTGATTAATTATATTGCTTATTATTTCTCCTCATCATCTATCCTCTGTTATTTATTATTAATGTATTTCTGTTTTCTTGCATCTCCTGTAGTTTTGCTTTATAAAGATAGTTTCTGTGTTATTTGGTGCACATTCCTGTCATACATTCTTAGTGAATTATGGCTTCAGTATTTTTAAATGTCCTCCTTTTTGTTTTGTTTTGTGCTTTGGGCTTGTGTTCTTTGTCTAGGATAGTGATTGCTGCCCAAGTTCTTTGTTACCAAGTGCCTGGTGAGGCAGCTTTGTCCTCATCCCTTTGTTTCTAGAGTACCTTGGTTTTAGGTCATTCTCTTGTATACAGCAAACCTGAGTCTTGCTTTGTGAGTCAAATTCAAAATCTCCTCTTTGGTGAGTTAAGCTCACTCACATTTATAGATATAACTATATGGTTGCTCTCAACCCTGTCATTATTTCATAAGTCCTGTATTTTATATTTGTTGTTTGTTTTTCTATATAATGTGTTCTTTGCTCTTTTAGTCCTAAAAAAAAAAATTTGGCGTAGGAAAATTTGTGGTTTTTCCCTGGTACATTCCTTTATACTTAGCACTGAGTGCTCCTGGTGGGGACTTCCCAAGTGCCTGCTCCCAGTCTGCTGTTTGTGTCTTGGGGGGTCC
This sequence comes from Mirza zaza, assembly GCA_008750895.1. NCBI lineage: Eukaryota > Metazoa > Chordata > Mammalia > Primates > Cheirogaleidae > Mirza > Mirza zaza. The sequence goes on from VSMD01105164.1 coordinate 47,681, forward strand.
TCCAGCCCACTCTTGCCTCCCCAGCAGAAGCAAGTTAATTTCAGTCTTTCTACTTTGCTGTTCTGGTCTCTTCTTTTCCCATTTTTCAGGTGCACAGTTAAATACGGCAGTGCTCGTGCCCTGATGCCGTGCGTTCCCAGCATCCTCAGGCATTGGCTTTCGGAGGGCTGCAGCATTCTCTAACATCTGGCAAAGTAAACTTTCTCCTGTCATGTTGACAGTGTACAGACAGCTTGCTTGGATATAAAATTATTGTGTCATACTTACTTTCTACTCTATTTAATATAGTCTGTAAAAAGTGTCTTCCTGATACTGAATCTCGTAAAGCTGTGAGTTTTTTTCTTGGGAGACAGGGTCTCACTCTGTCGTCCAGGCTAGTGTATTGGTGAAATCATAGCTCACTGCAGTCTCCAACTCCTGCTACCAAGTATCCTCCTGCCTCAGCCTCTCGAGTAGCTGGGACTACAGGGGCACCACCATGCTTAGCCTTCATTTTTTTGTTACACCAAGATTTTATAAACTGATTATTAGTTCTATCAGGACAAAAAAATATTAGAAATGTCATTATGACAGCAATTCCAGCAGATATGCCAGCTCTTTCCTTTTGTGGTTGGAGCTGTTCCTCTTCTAGAACTATTTATGGAATAGCTGTTAAGATTGTGCTTTCTCAGACTTTGCATCTGTCATGCTTCTGCCTTATCTCGCCCTCATGCCTCAATGTTTCCTTGATCCATAGCCAAATGTTCTGTTGCCTTTTTTCCCTGCTAATTGAGACTCAGGATGCCTACCCATTTCCTGAAGTCCCTATTCATGCAGGTTTGTGGAGACTGCTAGGGCCAGTGGCTGCCTCCACTCTTCCAGTCTGCTACTGTTTGCCAGGGTCCAGTCATTGGCTGAATTTCCTTTGAACCTTCCTCCTGAGCTGAGATTACCAAAGGTCAACTCTTGCAGGCCTTATGCTCTTCCCCTGGAGTGGTGAGCATGCCCAGCCTTCTTAGCCTTTGATCTTAGATCTCTCAACCCCCTGAGCAGCAGCGGTCATGGCTTTCAACCAGCTCTGTGTCCTCATGGATGCGATTGTGAGCTGAGATAGCCAACATTGTCATAAAGCATGTCCTTAGGGAGAAGCTCCTATGTGACATTTCTCTGAGCTAGTATATATAAAAGCACTTTACTTGGTGCGGTGTGAGTCGTCAAAATGTTAACTGCTATAACCCAAGTAAAACGTGCCCTTTTTATGCTGCCGTGGAAATGGGCCCACTAACAGTTAGAAATGGGGGCTTTCTTTAGTAGGGATTCTGAAAAGTCCCATGTTAAGATCTAGGGCAAAATGGAGACTCTCCTTTAACAGAAATGTTAGTGGTCTCTGCCATCTTGTCCACATTGATGGGGCTGGATGCTATGCATCAACTACCCCACCCTCCAGCACATACTTAGGGCTCAGACGAGTTCCAGGGAATGTGTTCAATGTTGAATCAAATGGGTGGGCAGAGCAGAAGAGAGAAATTGAAATTCTCAGACTTGCCTGAAATTCTAGGAAATTGAGTAATCCTGAATCAGTAATTGCCCTGCTACCCTGACAGTTTTCAAAGAGGCTTATTTAACTGGAAAGTGAAGTGTAGCCTTGCTTTCTGTTTGGAATGACCTGAATCATGTGTGTGAGATGAATGCCTGGGAGAGCCGCCTTCCTGTAGGGTTGATGTCTGGGTCCTCTTCCTGTCAAGGGTACAGCCAAAGGACTGTACTTTCCTTGCCATGGGCCTGCCCTCTGGGCAGCTTTTGCCGGCATCTGTGCCCTCCTCCTTTCCAGCAGAGACTTAGGACAGCTGCCGGGCTTGCATGCATAAGTTTCTGGAAACCTTCTAAAGGGCTCTCCAATGAGCTAGCTGTCATTTAACGACCACTTGGGAAGTCTAGGTTCTAGCAAAGGGATCTCTTCTAATGGGACCTGAAGCAGCAGTTGCTATGTTTAGCAAACATGTGAGTTCCACAATTTCCAGGTTGGACCTGGATGTTCACAAACAGACCAAAGCAATCTGTTCTCCATTACTTTCTATAAAATTTTGTTTTAGACAAATTTTTACAATTTGTGAAGTTGTTTAAATTAAATGAAGCCAAATGATTTAGTGTATTCTGGTAAGATAGCCCATTGTAATTTGACTTGCCTCTTTTCTTTCATTTTACAGATGATGTCTTTCTGCCTAAAGATATTGACCTAGACAGTGTGGATATGGATGAGACAGAGAGGGAAGTGGAATATTTCAAAAGGTAAATGTGAGGACTGTGTGTCTAAGACAATGGTGATTGTGTGGTTGCCTTACATGGTTGGTTTTCTCTCTTTCCCTGACCCTTCCATGGCACTTGCAGTTGTCTTGGGTGAAGTGCCATTAGCAATCCAGACAGCCTTGCACCTGAGTAACCTTCTAGCAGGACAGGCCTACTGCAATGTCATTTCCACACCCCTAGCACTCAGACATACACTCACTCCTCCCCTCCCTCACACATTCAAAGAATAGCTGATGGCAGCAGTTCTAAAAGTGGTCCTGGACCAGCAGCATCACCCTCCCCCCCGACTCCCCAACCCCAAAAATGCTGAAAATCACTCTCTGGGATGGGCTGTCCATCTGTGTTCTTGCAAGCCTTCCAGGCGATCCTGATGTGTGCTGATGTTGGAACACACTGATATGGCATGCTTTTAAGGAGAGAAGTAATATTTTAGATACGTGCTCAGTTTTCAGATGGGCAAACTTTATAAGGATTGTGTTCAGTAATGTTTCATATATGCCAGGCGTGGTGGCTCACGCCTATAATCCCAGTATGCTGGGAGGCTGAGGTGGGAAGCTCACTTAAAGTCAGGAGTTTAAGGGCAGCCTGAGCAAGAGCAAGACCCTGTCTCTACAAAAAAATAAAAAATTAGCTGGAAGTGGTGGTACGCATCTGTAGCCCCAACTACTCGGGAGGCTTAGGCAGGAAGGTCTCCTGAGCCCAAGAGTATGGCTCACGCCTGTAATCTCAGCACCTTGGGAGGCTGAGATGGGAAGATTACTCAAGGACAGGAATTTGATTCCAGCCTGGACAATATAGTGAGTCCCTAACTCTACAAAAAAAGGTTAAACTATTTGAGCACAGTGGCACATGCCCGTAGACCTCAGCTGTTTGAGAAGCTGAAGCAGGAGGATGGCTTCAGGCCAGGAGTTCAAGCTTACAGTAAGCTATGATCATTCTGCTGCACCCCAGCCTGGCCGACAGAGCAAGACCCTGTCTCTATAAAAGTACATAAATAAAGCTCCTTGTTTTTCTTTGGAAATACTTCAAACTCTTTGTTTCAAGTAATACACACAAAAGAAGCAATGTGCAGTGCAAAAGCTCATTAACTTATATCTGAAATACCGTAAAATTCTAAATGTTTCTGGAAATTATGTCTATTTTAATAAAATTTGTATATTTTATGTATATATGTAGGTGAAATAAAATGTTTGCTAAAGTTAAACATTTGTTCATAATAAAAACTCTTAACAAGCATAGACTAGAAGGGTACATCCTTAACATAATAAAAGGTTAAAGATAGTCTTAAAAAACCTTCAGTAAGGCCAGGTGCAGTGACTCATGCCAACTTGGGAGACTTAGACAGGAGGAGGACTTGAGACCACCAGGAGTTTGAGACCAGCCTGAGAAATGTAGTGGGACTCCGTCTATACAAATAGCTAGGCATGGTGGCATGAGACTGTAGTCCCTGCTACTCAGGAGGCTAAGGCAGGAGCCCCAGAAGTTTGAGGTCGTAGTGAGCTATGATGACACCACTACACTCTGTCTGGGGCAACAGAGCAGCAAGACCCCGTCTTAAGAATGAAAATGAACACAAACCTCCAGTAAATGTCATATTTAGTGGTGAGACATTAAAAGTTATCTATTGAGATTAAGGATGCCTATTATCACAACCTCTGTAAAGGCATAAAAGGAAACAAAACAGATAAGTTTTAGAAGAAAGAAGTGAAATTGTCATTATTCTTACACAATATGAGTGTGTTTGTACAAAATCCAGAAGAACCTACAGATAAATTACCTGAACTGTTAAGACAGCTGGGCATTATTGGATAAAGGCAGTGCACAGGATTCTACTTCTGATGTCGTGGACAATCAGAGGACCCTTATCCCTCAAATCCAGGCTCCGATTCACACCCTTCTATTCATTAAGGCGTTCGTGGTCTTACAGCAAGCAAGAGAGGTCTGTAAGAATTACCTGTCTCCTCCCCAGGGAAGCAGACAGGAACTGAGCTGAGTTGAGATTGTATGGGATGAGGGTTTGGGGAGGCCAAAAGCCTAGATTTCCCTACAACTGCAGTGGGAATGCCCGAGTATTAGGCCAAGAATACCCGCGAACAGATGTCAGGACAGCAAGGAACCAAAGCCATGCCTAGAGCTCAAGTGGCAGGGAGGGTTTACTCTGAAGCTGGATTCCAAGGACAAAGGATAGAGTAAAGTACATGTTAGATACAGACAGGACTTTGGAAGGTAATTTTTCTAAGTTGGGCATATAGGACTTCCATTCGTTAAAATCATTCATGTTCTCACAAAAAATTTTAAAAAACAAGATTTCCGGAAAACAATGGAATATCTAGAAATGAAAAATATAGAAATGAAATGAAATTTTTCATTTCATCTAGAAATGAAAAATATAATTGTTAAAGTCAAGACTTCCATAGATAACAGACTAATCTGTTCATCAACAGATTAGCTACTCTTGAAGAAGAAATTAGTTAACTGGAAAATATATCTCAAATGTACCCAGAAAGTATTGAGATATTCGGAAAATAGAAAATATGAAAGAGAGGTTAAGAGACAAGAAAGACTGGGTAGGTCTAACATTCATTTGCTTGGTACTGCCTGTAAGAGAAAATGGAGAGACTGCAGAAAAGGGCAGTATTTAAAGAGATGATTTTATAAAACTGGATGAGGATGGATGAGGTTATAAAACTGTGAGGATTTTATAAAACTGAGACATACAAGTCTATAAAGTAAAAGACCACAACACTTGCCAATAGGATAAACAAACAAAAATCCACTCTTTTAGCATTTAAAACCAGACACCAGAAGATAGTGGGCTAACATTTACAAACTGTTCAAAGAAAATTGTCGGTCTAGGCCAATACATATATATAATATGTATATAATAAATTCAACCCAAGGAAAAAATTGAAAATGTGAATGGTCCAGTAACTGTTAAAGAAATTTAAGCAGTAGCTGTAAGTCTTCCCAGTGAGAAGACTGTATTCTGATTATTTTACAGAGAATTCTACCAAACTTTCAATGAATAGGTTATCCAGTCTTGTACAGACAATACCAGAGAATTTAAATGAGAGAACACATGCACAAGTGAATATGCACCACTTCATTTTATGACACAAGTAAAATTTTGATGCAGAAATCTGCCAAAAACAATTCCAGTGCTGGGCGTGGTGGCTCACACCTGTAATCCCAGCACTTTCGGAGGCTGAGGCAGGAAGATCACTTGAGTCCAGGAGTTGAAGACAAACATAGGCAACATAGCAAGACCTTGTCTCCATGAAAAATAAAAAAGTCAGGCCGGGTGCGGTGGCTCACGCCTGTAATCCTAGCTCTCTGGGAGGCCGAGGTGGGTGGATCGTTTGAGCTCAGGAGTTCCAGACCAGCCTGAGCAAGAGCGAGACCCCATCTCTACTATAAATAGAAAGAAATTAATTGGCCAACTAATATATATAGAAAAAATTAGCCGGACATGGTGGCACATGCCTGTAGTCCCAGCTACTTGTGAGGCTGAGGCAGCAGGATTGCTTGAGCCCAGGAGTTTGAGGTTGCTGTGAGCTAGGCTGACGCCACGGCACTCACTCTAGCCTGGGCAATAAAGTGAGACTCTGTCTCAAAAAAAAATAAATAAATAAAAATAAAAAAGTCAGATGTGGTGTGTTTTTTGTTTTTTGTTTTTTTGTTTTTTTTTTTAAGACAGAATCTCACTCTGTTGCCTGGGCTGGAGTGCCGTGGCATCAGTCTAGCTCACAGCAACCTCAAACTGGCAGACGCAAGTGATCTTTCTGCCTCTGCCTCCCAAGTAGCTGGGACTACAGGCATGTGCCACCATGCCCAGCTAATTTTTTCTATATGTTTTTAGTTGTCCAGATTGTTTGTTTGTTTGTTTGTTTGTTTGTTTTGAGACAGAGTCTCACTCTGTTGCCCGGGCTAGAGTGCTGTGGTGTCAGCTCAGCTCACAGCAACCTCAAACTCCTGGGCTCAGGCAGTCCTCCTGCCTCAGCCTCCCGAGTAGCTGGGACTACAGGCACGTGCCACCATGCCCGGCTAATTTCTTCTATATATTTTTAGTTGGCCAATTGATTTGTTTCTATTTTTAGTAGAGACCAGGGTCTCGCTCTTGGCTCAGGCTGGTTTCGAACTCCTGACCATGAGCGATCCACCCACCTCGGCTTCACACAGGGCTACGATTACAGGCGTGAGCCACCGCACCCAGCCCAGGTAATTTCTTTCTATTTTAGTAGAGACGGGGTCTCGCTCTTGCTCAGGCTGGTGTCAAACTCCTGAGCTCAAATGATCCACCCGCCTCGGCCTCCTAGAGTGCTAGGATTACAGGCATGAGCCACTGCGCCTGGCCCACGTGTGTCTCGTCTGTATTCTTAGCTACTTGGGAATTTGAGGAAGAAAGATCACATGAGTCCAAGATTTGGAGGTTTCAGTGATTACGACTGTGCCGTTGCACTCCAGCCTGGGCAACAAAGTGAGACCCTGTCTCAGAAAACAAAGCCATGCAGGGTGGCTCACACATGTAATCCTACCATTTTGGGAAGCCAAGGCAGGAGGATTACTTGAGGACAGGAGTTTGAGACCAGCCTGAGCAACATAGTGAAACCCAATCCCTACAAAAATTGTAAATATTAGCAGGGCATGGTGGCATGCACCTGTAGTCCCAGCTATTGCAGAAGCCGAGGCAGGAAGATCACTTTAAGTCCAAGAATTTCAGATTGTAGTGAGCTATGACATTACCACTGCACTGTAGCCCAAGCAAGAGAGTGAGACCCTATCTAAAAACAAAATTCTAGAAAAAAAGAAAAATTATAGATTTGTCTCACTTATTAATATTAAATGCAAAATTTAATATTAGACCCTATCTTAAAAAAATAAATAGTCTCATACCAAATCCAACAGTGTATTTTAAAAGCCAGTATACCATGACTAAACTGGTTTGTCCCAGGAATGCAAGGATTATTTAATATTAGAAAATATAGTATTTGTTGTATTAATAAATTCAAGAAGAGGCAAGGCATGGTGGCTCATGCCTATAGTCCCAGCAATTTGGACAGCAAGGCAGGATTACTTGAGGGCATGAATTTGTGACCAGCCTGGGCAACCTAGTGAGACTCCATCTCTGGGGGGAAAAAAAAGAAAATTAAAAATCACCTAGGCATGGTGGCATGTGCCTGTAGTCCCAGCTACTTGGGAGGCTGAGACAGAAGGATTGCTTGAGCACAGGAGTTTGAGGTTGCTGTGAGCTAGGCTAACGCCACGACACTCTAGCCTGGGCAACAGAGTGAGACTCTGTCTCAAAAAAAATTTAAAAAAACTTGTAATAGCCAAAATCTGGGAACAACCCAAATGTCCATCAATAAATGATGAATGGATAAACAAATTGTGGTGCATCTATTCAGTGGAATACTACTTAACAATAAAGAAGAGCCTGCTATGGTACAGCCCCATAGATGAATCTCAGAAACAGCATACTTAATGACAGAAGCCAGACACAAAATCCATACTGTGAAAAACCATTTACATGAGATTCCAGAGAATACAAATTCATCTGTAATGACATCTAAAATGGCATTGTTTGCCAAGGCAGGAAGGGGATTCACAGCAAAGGGCATGAGGAAATGTGGGAATTTTGTGGAATAATTCTGTATCTTGATTGAAGTAGTGATTACCAGGAGGTATATACATTTGTCAGCTTTTATGAGTTCCACACTAACTGCAATTTATTCTATATAAATCATAACTCAGTAGATTTTAAGAAATTAAGTATACTGTTCATGGATACATACATAGGTGTTACGACTGTAAAGAAAGGCAAGGAAATCATCATCAAAAGCCCAAAGGTGGCCGGGTACTGTGGCTCACATTTGTAATCCTAGCACTCTGGAAGGCCAGGAGTTCAAGACCAGACTGAGCAAGAGCAAGACCCTGTCTCTACAAAAACTAGAAAAATTAGCTGGGCATGGTGGCACACACCTGTAGTCCCAGCTACACGGCATCTGAGGCAGGAGAATCACTTGAACCCAGGAGTTTCAGGTTGCAGTGAGCTATGATGATGCCACTGCACTCTTCCCAGGGCAACAGAGCAAGACTGTCTCCAAAAAAAAAAAAAACACCTCAATGTATGTATGATTACTTCTGAGGAGAGGAGGGAGTGCTTCAAATACAAAAGGCACTGGGGGCAAGGGAGGTGCCACCTGTGCTCTGGCTTGACTCTGGTGATAGATGATATTTACATTATCATTATTCTTTATATCTCATTCATTTCCTTCACCCTTCTTATATGTGTCTTACATTTAACCAAAAGAACAAAAAAGTTGCTAAGATTCTAGAATAATGAGAACAAGAAAGCCTACTTTTCCTTCCCATTTTAAAGACTTAGAAAGTCATGGTTATTAAAACATTATAATATTGGTACAGAATACAGAACTCAGAAACAGACCCATGAACATACTGGGCTTTGGTATAGATGGGTTGACAGATGACTGGAAATGAGTGTTCATAGATACAGCTATAGATTTAGTTGTCAAAATGGGAAAAAACTGAAATTAGATCCCCACCTCACACCATACTCAAAGATCAACTCCTGGTGGGTTAATTCTTTTAAGTGTCAAAAGGAACCCTTTAATTTGGATAAAAAATAAAGGTGATGATTATCTTTCTGACTTACTAGTAGGGAAAGATTTCTTAAAATACAAACCATAAAATAAAAGATTGAGGCCAGGTGCGGTGGCTCACGCCTGTAATCCTAGCTCTTTGGGAGGCCGAGGTGGGTGGATCGTTTGAGCTCAGGAGTTCGAGACCAGCGTGAGCAAGAGCGAGACCCCATCTCCACTATAAATAGAAAAGAAATTAATTGGCCAACTAATATATATATAGAAAAAATTAGCCGGGCATGGTGGTGCATGCCTGTAGTCCCAGCTACTCGGGAGGCTGAGGCAGCAGGATTGCTTGAGCCCAGGAGTTTGAGGTTGCTATGAGCTAGGCTGATGCCACGGCACCCAATCCAGCCTGGGCAATAAAGTGAGACTCTGTCTCAAAAATAAGTAAATAAAAGATTGAAATACTAAAAAAATTTTTTAAGCCAGTCCTGCTCTGTTGCCCAGGCTAGCGTGCGGTGGCATCATCATAGCTCACTGCAACCTCCAGCTCCTGCGGCTAAGCAATCAGCCTGTCCCATCCTCCCGAGTAGTCGAAACTACAGACACCACCATGTCCAACTAAGTTTTATATTTTTTTTGTGGAGATAGGGTCTCAAACTTCTGACCTTAAGCAATCCTCCCACCTCAGCCTCCCAAAGTGCTAGGATCACAGGTGTGAGCCACAGGTGGGCCTGATATATTACTTTAAAATTAAGAATTTGGGAGAGAGTGAAGATGGTTGATTAGTGACATCAGTCAGCAGATTATCTCAGAAAGAAGAAAAAGTTTCAGGTGATAAAAACATAGCCCATGTGTAATTCTGAGAGAAGAGAGCCAGAACCCACCAGAGATCCCACAGGAAGAAGTTGCAGAGCAGAATAGGAAGGAACAAGATATTGGCCGAGATTGACCCCTGAAGAATTTGGAACTCTGTGGAAAGGGTCAGAGAGCCTCTCCATCCTCATGAGTCCAACCACTGCTGCTGTCAGTGAACTAGAAGCTTTCTGGGAACAGAGCACCAGGTTGCCAGCCCCCTGAGTTACTCCCCCTCACCAAAGACCTGACCCAAGGCAACAGGCAACAAACTGCATTTCCACCAAGTGCCTTTGTCCTGCCCATGGGATTCAGTGCTTTAATTGTCTTGTCACTGACCTTACACATTACCACACCTGCCCAGACTTCTGTAGCCACAGGGACCCAGTTGGTCCTAGGAGAACTGTGTAATCCCAGATCTTGGACATTCATGGCAGGGCTGCCTTCATCCACTGATGCAGCTCTGGCAATGTTGGCACAGGTGCCCCAAGGGACAGTTAAGCCAGGGTTCTTGAGATTGGCTGCTTTCACTCTGTGGGTGTGCCCACCACACTCAGGCTTCCATGGAGAGTGGGGCTCACATCTTTCACCTTAGAAACCTGCAGCAGACTAAGGGGTGCTCAGATCGCAAGCTCCCCACCTGTTGGCACTCACCAGCACTGCCCATCTGGCTGCTGTAGCAGAGTGGAGCATGTCCCAGAGTGAAGGGACATTAAACCCTGCTCAGGCACTCCACAGACAATTCATGACATCTCTATTTGTCATGGTTGGGCCTTGAACTCAGGGGATCAGAGGACAGGCCCAGAGGCCTGATCCTGAACCCCCAGGACTCTATCATGTTCAGAGGCATAGAGGAAAGATTTGTGAACTGATTTGGAGAGGGGAGGGAGCCCACGCAGGCAGAACTAGGAGAATGCCGTGTGTGTCTTACACATCACACGAATGGAAAACCCCTCCTCACACAAGAAAGCCACACTTCATTCCTGGCCAGGGAAGCTCCCAGCCTGTGGCAGTGTTATGAGAGCTGAGCTGGTTTCTGCTGCTGCTTGCAGCCAATCACAAGAAGGAGATCTACAGGGCAAAGAAAGAGGCAGAAGAGTGAAACTCCCTCCCCCAACTAGACAGTGAATTCCAAACTGCTCCTCCCCCACAAACAGACTTTCTGGTTTGGTGGGGCTGCCTTAGTCCCTCCCTGGTGTCTTTCCCCAGTTCACTGGGAGCCAACCCCTGCTGAGACAGTTTTTGTACCTACCTTTGTGGAGCCTGAATGGGCTCACCCAACTCCATCTCACTACCGCATCCACCTTGGCTGTGGTGGAGCACAGGGTGTAATCTGGGAGTGCCAAGGCCCTGCCCACCATCTGGGACATATGAGTGCTTCTCCTGCTTGACTGGAGCCAGACACAGGCCCCCAAAACATCAGCTCAGTGGGCTTTCTCCTAAAAGCATCACCTGCTGGCAGGATGTTCAACTTGTATGGCTCATGACAGCCTTTACTGATTCAGTCTTACAGGACTTGGCTGACTCTTAGCTGAAAGCCACTTACTGACTTGGAGATTAAACTGGACATCCCAATACCTTAAAGTAGCCTACAAGCAAAGCCAAAGGTCCTTACCTAACATTTGCAACAGGCATGCCCTTAAGAGAAAGGAGGGGGGCGTCTAAACAAAAGAAAATTCAAAATCAAGTGATAGCTGGCCCGTCACAGTGGCTCTTGCCTGTAATCCTAGCACTCTGGGAGGCCAAGGCAGGCGGATCACTCAATGTCTGGAGTTCAAAACCAGCCTGAGCAAGAGTGAAATTCCGTCTCTACTAAAAATAGAAAGAAATTAGCTGGACAGGCTGGGCGCGGTGGCTCACGCCTGTAATCCTAGCTCTCTGGGAGGCCGAGGTGGGCGGATCGTTTGAGCTCAGGAGTTCCAGACCAGCCTGAGCAAGAGCGAGACCCCATCTCTACTATAAATAGAAAGAAATTAATTGGCCAACTAATATATATAGAAAAAATTAGCCGGGCATGGTGGCGCATGCCTGTAGTCCCAGCTACTTGGGAGGCTTGAGCCCAGGAGTTTGAGGTTGCTGTGAGCTAGGCTGACGCCACGGCACTCACTCTAGCCTGGGCAATAAAGTGAGACTCTGTCTCAAAAAAAAAAAAATAAATTAGCTGGACAACTAAAAATATATAGAAATATATAGAAAAAATTAGCTGGGCATGGTGCCGCATGCCTGTAATCCCAGCTACTCGGGAGGCAGGAGAATCCCTTGAGCCCAGGAGTTAGAGGTTGCTGTGAGCTAGGCTGACACCATGGCACTCTAGTCTGGGTAAGAGAGTGAGACTCTGTCTCAAAAAAAAAAAAAAAAAAGAAGTGATAGCTGTTCCATATGGGAAAGAGTCAGCACAAGGACTCTAGATGTATGGAAAATTATGGTGAAAGGACCCCCTTGAAGGATCTCTTGGTACTGGATCCAGTGAAAATACGGAAATGACAGATAATACCAAATATGGATTTTTAAGGAGCCTCCATGACATCTAAGAGAAAACGGAAAACCAACTCAAAAACCAGAAAAAATAGTTAAGGAATTGAATGAAAACTTTACTCAAGAAATATATTTTTTGGAAAGCCAAATAGAACTTCTGGAAATCAAAATTTCATTTGGGGAAATACAGTGGAAAGTTTTAAGAATAGACTAGACCAAATAGAATAAAGAATTTCAGAACTGGAAGACAACTCTTTCAAATTAACTCAGTCAAAAAGAATAAAGAAGTAAGAGAAATGAACAAAATCTCTGAGAAATTTGGGATTATGTAAAGCACCCAAATATAAGAATCAAAAGTATCCCCGAGGGAGAAGAAAAAAAACCAAAGGCCTGGATATAACCTATTTGAGGGAATAATTGAAGAAAATTTCCCTGGTCTTGCTAGAGATTTAAATATCCAGACCAAGAAGTTCAATGAACACCTGGAGGATGGAGGATTCACTGCAAAAAGGACATCACCAAGGCACATAGTCATCAGACTGGCCAAAATCATCATGAAAGAAGATCTATGAGCCGTGAGGCAAAAATACTGAGTAGCTTACTCAGGGAAGGGAAAACCCATGGGACTAACAGCAGACTTCTCAACAGAATCCTCACAAACCAGAAGGGATTAGGGTCCCATTTTTAGTCTTCTTAAACAGAATGACTGTCAGCCAAGAATTTTGGATCCTGTAAAACTAGGTAAGTCTCATAACTAAAGAAGAAATTAAGTGTTTTCCCAGACAAACACACACTAAGGGAATTTGTCAACACTATACCTGCCTTACACGAAATGCTCAAAAATGCTCTAAAAATTAAATAGAATGGTCAGTACTTACCAGTGTAAAAACACCCAAAAACTCACAGCTCTTACAACAGTAATACAAGGAAGATTACAAAGCAACTGATAATCAACATGATGACTGGACTAGTATCTCACTTATGAACATAAACAATGAATGTTAATGGCCTAAAAGCCCCATTTAAAAGGTTTAGATTGGCGGAAGTTATTTAAAAAAAATATATAACCCAAATATGCTCTCTCAAAGAAACCCATTTAACTCAAAAATTCTCATAGACTGGAGTTAAAGGGGTGGAAAAAAAGTTCCATGCAAATTGAAACCAAAAGCGAGCAGATGGTCATTATGTGATGAAAAAGGGATCGATTCAACCAGAAGGTATAACAATCCTAAATATATATGCACCTAACACTGGAGCTCCCAGATTCTTAAGACATACTACCAGACCTAAGAAAAGAAATAAATAGCCATATCGTAATAGCGTAGAACTTCAACATTCCACTGACAGAACTAGACAGATCATTGAGACAGAAAATCAGCACATACTGAACTTAAACAAGACACGAGATGCTAACACAAATGGACCTAACAAACATATTCAGAACATTCTACTCAAGAACTGCAGAGTATACATTCTTCTCATCAGCACATGGAACATTCTCTAAGATACACCATATGTTAGGCCACAAAACAAGTCTCAGCAAATTTTTAAAAATTGAAATCATACCATGTATCTTCTCAGACCACAGTGGAATAAAACTGGAAATCAATTCCAAGAGGAACTCTTAGATCTATACAAATACATGGACATTAAACAACCTACTGCTGAATGATCTTTGGGTCAATGACAAAATCAATATGGAAATCAGAAAGTTTTCTTAATCGAATGACAGTAATGACACAAGCTATCAAAATCTGAGATACAGCAAAAGCAGTGCTAAGAGGAAGTTCATAGCGCTAAATGCCTACATCAAAAAAACAAGAACAAACTAAGCTGAAACCAATCAGAAGATAAGAAATAAAGATCAGAGCAGAATTAAATGAAATTGAAACAAAAACACAAAGGATCAATGAAACAAAATGTTGGTTCTTTGAAAAGATAAATCAATAGACTATTAGTTAGATTAACCAAGAAAGGAAGACAGAGGATATAAACTCAATCTAAAATAGAAAAGGAGATATTACAGTTGATACTACAGAAATACCAAAGATCATCTGAGATTACTACGAACACCTCTATGCACACAAACTAGAAAATCTAGAGGAAATGGATAAATTTTTGGAAACACTACCTCCCAAACTTGAATCGGGAAGACGTCTTATAGCAGCCCAACACAGACCAATAAAATAGCAAAATTGAATTAGTAATAATAAACCTTCTAACAAATAAAGGCCCAGGACCAGACAGATTCACAGCTGAATTCTACCAGACCTACAAAGAAGAACTAGTACCTTATCGTACTGCAACTGTTCTATAACATCGAAAAGGAGGGAATCCTCCCTGGCTCATTCTATGAAGCCAATATCACCCTGATTCCAAAACCAGGAAAAGACACAACAATAAAACTACAGACCAACATCCTTGATGAACATAGATGTAAAGATCCTCAACAAAATACCAACAAACCAAATCCAAAAGTACATTAGAAAGATAATTCATCATGATCAAATGGGTTTCATCCTAGGGGTGCAAGGATGGTTCAATGTACATCAATAAAAATAATTCACCACATAAACAATTAAAAACAAAAACCATGTGATCGTCTCAGTAGATGCAGAAACAGCATTTGACAAAATCCAACATCCCTTCATGATAAAAACTTTCAACAAACTAAACAGAAGGAACATACCTCAAGCTAATATAAACCAACATTATACCGAATGGAGGAAAACTGAAAGCATTCTGCCTAAGAACTGGAACAAGACAAGGATGCCCACTGTCACCACTTCCACTTAACATAGTACTGGAAGTCCTAGCCAGAGCAACCAAGCAAGAGAATGAAATAAAGGGCATCCAGATGGATGGAAAAAAGAAGTCAAACTATCCCTATTTACTGATGATATGATCTTCTACCTAGAAAACCCTTAAGATCTTCCAAAAGACTCCTAACATTCGTAAATGAACACTATAATGTGTCACTAGGCATTAAGGAAATGCAAATTAAAACAACCTTACCCTTGTCAAGATGGCTGTTATATAAAAGTCAAAAAACAATAGATGCAGTTAAAAGGAAATGCTTATGTGCTATATTGGTGGGAATATAAGCTAGTACAATCACTAATGGACAACGAACGGTATTGAGATTTCTTTTTTTTTTTAAATATAATTTTATACTTTTTTTTTTTTACTTGGACCTTGACTTGGAAGAGATTTCTTAAAGAACTGAAAGTAGATCTACTTATACGATCCAGAAATCCCACCTGCTGGGCATCTATGCAGGGAAAAGAAGTCTTTTTTTTTTTTTTTTTGAGACAGAGCGTTGCTCTGTTGCGACTCTAGCACTCTGGGCTAGAGTGCCGTGGCGTCAGCCTAGCTCACAGCAACCTCAAACTCCTGGACTCAAGTGATCCTCCTGCCTCAGCCTCCCGAGTAGCTGGGACTAAAGGCATGCGCCACCATGCCTGGCTAATTTTTTCTATATATTTTTAGTCGTCCAGCTAATTTCCTTCTATGTTTTTAGTAGAGATGGGGGTCTCGTTCTTGCTCAGGCTGGTCTCAAACTCCTGAACTCAAATGATCTGCCAACCTCGGCCTGCAGGAGTGCTAGGATGACAGACGTGAGCCACCACGCCTGGCCAAGAAGTCATTTTATTAAAAAAAAAAAAAACCTGCACCCATATGTTTATCTCAGTACAATTCACAATTGCAAAAATACAGAACCAACCTAAGTGCCCACTAACTGATGACTGGATAAAGAAAATGTGGCATATATGGCCCGGCGTAGGGGCTCATACCTGTAATCCTAGCACTTTGGGAGATGGAGGTGGGAGGATCACTTGAGGCTAGGCATTCAAGACCAGCCTGAGCAACATGGAATGACCTTGTCTCTACAAAAGTTTTTGAAATTAGCCTGGCTTAGTGGTGCATACTTATAATCCCAGCTACTCTGAAGATTGAGGCGGGAGAATCATTTGAGCCTGGGAGTTTGAAGTTTCAGTGAGCTATGATGACACCACTGTACTCCAGCCTAGACAAAAGAGCGAGACTGTCTCAAAAGAAGAAAATGTGGTGTATGTATGTGTGTGTATGCACACACACACACACACACCATGGATTACTACTCAGTCATCAAAAATAATGAAATAATGTCTTTTGCAGCAACTTGGATGGAACTGGAGGCCATTATTCTAAGTGAAATAACCCAGGAACAAAAAACCAAATACCGCATGTTCTCACTTTTATACGGGAGCTAACCATTGGGTATGCATGATCATACAGGGTGACTTAATGGACATAGGAGAGGGTGGGGGTGCCAGCTGAGAAATTACCTGTTAGGTACAGTGTACACTGTTTGGGTGACAGGTATAGACTTCTTCACTATAAAATTCATCCATGTAGTAAGAAACCATTTGTATCCCCTTAGTCTATTTAAGTTAAAAATAAATAATTCTTTTTTTTGTTTGTTTGTTTGGCTCCCATCAGCTGGAGAAAATAAATAATTCTTCTAAAAGAATTTGCTTTATAGAAAATGAGAAGAAAGTATTTGCTGCACATCACAAAGTATTAGCATTAAGTATGAAGAGCTCTATAGAACAATGAGAAAGAGACAAGCCAGTTGAAAAATGGGCAAACCAACAGGATCCCACAGAAAACATTTGACCAGTAAATGATAAAGAGATGTTCATCCTGACCAGGGAGACACACAGCAAGACTAGGGACGCTTTTGTTTCTTCAGTTTGCAACCAGCCAATGAGCTGCCTCTCTTGCCTGCTAGGGGAAAGCATAGGGTGACGAGAGTCTTACCCACTGCTCCTGGGAGTATAAATTGGTCAAAACCACTGTAGAGGCCAGGCGCGGTGGCTCACGCCTGTAATCCTAGCACTCTGGGAGGCCGAGGTGGGCGGATCATTTGAGCTCGGGTTCAAGACTAGCCTGAGCAAGACCCCATCTCTACTAAAAACATATAGAAAAAATTAGGTGGGCATGGTGGTGCATGCCTGTAGTCCCAGCTACTCGGGAGGCTGAGGCAGAAGGATCGCTTGAGCCCAGGAGTTTGAAGTTGCTGTGAGCTAGGCTGATGCCACAGCACTCTAGCCCAGGCAGTAGAGTCAGACTCTGTCTCAAAAAAAAAAAAAAAAAAAAAAACACTGTAGGAAAAAGTTTGACACAATTTAGTAAAATTGAAGTTATACATCCCGTGTGACCCAACAGTTGCACGCCTATGTACGGACCTAGAGGGACTCCTGCACACTCACCCCAGGAGGCAGGGCAGGGACCATGAGCGCAGCAACATCTGTCTGTCCACTGCACTGTATTCATACAACAACAAAAATGAACACACTGTTGCCTCATGGAAGAATCACAGACATAATGTTGAGTGAAAGAAGCAGTAAGAGAAAATGCATACAGTATGACTCCATTTATACAAGTTCAAAAATCAGCACAACCAAACTGCCATTTAGGATGCATGTGAAGTCATGGGATTATAAAGAACTATAGAAGACTAACTTTATGAACACTAGGACAGCGGCTGGCTCCTGGGAGAAGACAAGTTGCCCGCAGTTGACAATGTTGGATTTCTTGACCTGGAGGGTGCCTACTCAGGCTTTTGCATTCTAAGTACCCATATGTTATGTGCTCTGCATACCTTGTGTGTGTATGACATAGTCCACAGTTGACAACACAGGCCTGATGAAGAGGCCGGTGTGTCTGGAGCACAGGTGGAGATGACAGGGTATGGGCAGGGACAAGGCCAGATCACACTGGGCCTGGGGTCTTGGGGAGCAGTAGGGTTTTATGCCTGTACCACAAGAACCTGTTGGAAGCCTGGCTGTGGCTTGGATTAGATTTTTCATCGAGTAGCATTGAGCAGGGATGTGGTTGATGTTTTTGAGCATGCTAACTGCTGTGTAGGGAAAGCAGTGGGGACAGCCAGGATATGATTGTGAGAATGAGGAACACATGTTAGAGGCAGAGGTAGAAGTTTCCAGAAAGTGTGGAAGGTAACATCACAGATCCAGGGTTTGACCACCTGTGGCCAGGTAAAGAGAATGTGGATCCTGGGAAATGTTGCAGCCTTTTCTGGTGGGGGCTCAGTCTTAACACTGGCTCCCTCCACCTCATGGAGGCGGGGCAGTCAGCACAGTTGGGTGTTCACAGATGTTTGTGGTTGAGTGAACCACAGCTTAAGCAAACACAGTTTTACCTGATGGATGGGTGACAATAACCATTTTCAGGTTTCATTCAAATTTCTGCTACCCAAATTAGAGCTGGAATGATGAAAGCTTCAGAAATTATGCAAAGTAAAGAGGTTTTTTTTGGCGGGGTTGCTTTTTAGAGACCAGGTCTCCTCCTTTAGCCTAATCTAGAGTGCAGTGGCACAGTCATAGCTCACTGCAACCTTGAACTCCTGGGCTCAAACAACCCTCCTACCTCAGCCTCCCAAGTAGCTGGGACTACTGGTGCATGCCAGCACACCTGGCTTTTTTTTTTTTTCCTGTAGAGACAGGGTTTTGCTGTATTTCCCAGGATGGTCTCAAACTCCTGGCCTCAAGTGATCCTCCTGCCTCGGCCTCCCAAAGTGCTGGGATTACAGGTAGGAGCCATCATGCCTGGCCAAAGAAAAGGTTTTTGAAAGAAAATGTTTCTTTCATTTAATACAAAGATCAGGCATTGTTGCCTGGGAAGTGGGGACAAAAATGTGGTCTTTTTCAAAAGCTCTTCAGTGTGCAGTGAGTTCGTGATCTAGAGCCCAGGCAGCCTAGGGAGGCTGGAAGCTGACCTGAGAGGCCTGTGGGCCTTCATGTTCGGGTGATGTGCCCCTGAGGTGGGGAACTATCACCATTTCGACATAATCAATTCTTATTTTCAGTGACACTTGATTACAAATTCAGGAATAAGTCGGGCTGAAATCTCAGTGATTACACGTAGACCGAGAGCTTATCTTTAACACAGACCATATGCTATAAGCTGCATCTTAGACCCCCCAGTCCTCCACCTGCTTGTGTATAACTGATGACCTAAAAGAATTTTTACCTTTAAGAAGTTAGGGGCAAAAGAGTATTTTGTGACACATGAAAATGATATAATCACTGTGCATGAAGTTTTATTGAACCACAGCTGTGCTGACGTGTCTTCTGGGGTTGCACTTGTGAGTTGAACAGGTGCAAGAGCCACCGCAGGGCCTGCAAAGCCTCAGTAGTTACTGTCAGTCCCATCACAGCAAATGTTTGCTGACCCCGGACCTAACACGTGCTTCCAGCCCACACAGCCTCGTGCTTGGTGGCAGGCCTTCCAGCAGCTCCCAGGGCAGGCCAGGCTCAGATCTAATTTGCTTCCCCCTTGTGATTCTGTCTTCCCAGTTGTGGCTTCCACAGTCCCAGGCTCAGAGAGGGAGCTGCCAGGGCATACGTGGCTTGCTAGGACTCTTCCCAGGGCCCCGCTTGGCTGTAAGGGCTGCAGCCAGCCCTCCTTCCTAAGACAGTGGGCAGCATTTTACTCAGGCTTGAGCACATCTCCTGTTTTCATGGTCAGCTCAAGCCACAAGCCCAGTCTAGGCTTCCCTGTCCTCCCTCTGCTCCACAGGGCACGTGTGCAAGTCCTTGCTGCATGCCTCACCCGGGTGCAGCAGCCCAGCCTAGTGGCAGAATTGCTTCCCCAAGATGATCTGTTGCAGGGATTGCCCTGGAACTCTATCTGACCCTTGCGTGATGGCCCCTGGCCTGAGGCCACCTGCCAGTCCCAGCCTCCCCCACCTACAGACCTGTCTGTGTGTCTATAGAGCTTACCTACAAAGCCACCTAGCTCTCACCTGCTTTGCAGTAGGCTGCGATCATTTACTGCCTGGACAAGGCACCTAACAAAGCAATGAACCCGTAGACCTTCCTCCTTGTCCTTTTGTGGCCACATTAAGACGTTCAGGATGGTGGCCGTTGGCAGAGCCCAGCCAGGCAGGGTACACTTCTGATTCTCTCTATCAGAAACTTCCCTTGGGGAGGGCGGAGGCCTGTATTCCTGGTCCAGTGCCACCCCGCAACACTTACCTGTTGCTTTTTCTTCTTGGAACTTCAGCCAAGCTCATTCCCTGAAGCACAGGGTAGGAAACGATGACACACAGCACCTGAGAAGCATGGGACTGTTGGCCTAAAGAAAGAAACTGAGGCACAATAGGACTGGAGCCCAGGACATACTGGAGAACAGTGCCTTGGAGAACAATGGAGAGGTTCAGGTTTTTAAAGAAAAAAGATCAGAAGAGGGGTGACTACAAAGGTTGTTTGTCAGGAATTCCCATTAGTTTACGTAAGTCACACTGACTGGTGATGGCCCTATGTTGTTGAGCTATATAGAGTGTGAGTTAGTGTCCAGCATGTGGCAGCCTTAGTTCACTGTGTTGTCTAGAATCCACAGAGCAGGCAGCTTCGAAATGATGCCTTATCTCAAAGTGGGAGGAGGACGTGGGGGTGTCAATATGTCTGTACCTCTCCGGGCCAGGTCATTTAAAGAGCTCGCATTCTTCAGATTAAAAGTTTCTTTTCTTTCTCGGGACTGCATCCCACCTTCCTTTCCTTCCTCCCAAGGCCACTTTCCCTTCCTCCAGTGCAGCCTGTGGTGGGACCCATTGACCCTGGTCACCCTCATTGACCACCCCCGTGAGTTTCTAGCAATAGTAGGAGGATGGGAGGCTTTGCCAAGCCCCAGCGTGGGTGTGGGCTGTCTTTTGGTGACCGTTTGGCTTTTTGTCTTCACAGGTTCTGCTTGGATTCTGCTAGACAGACCCGACAAAGACTGTCCATCAACTGGTCCAATTTTAGCTTGAAAAAAGCCACCTTTGCTGCCCACTGAATGAGGCCTGCCTGGAGAGGGACGTGCGCGAGGCGGGCTAAACTGCGCCACCGCCAGAGCCAAGCCCATTGCTGGCCCCCCAGAGCCAGAGCTCGCCCAGGGTTGTTGGGACGGGCGCCGCTGCCTGAGACCCCAGACCAAGAACTTGCTGCTCAGCCCACGCTGTTAGCTCGTGTGCGTGTAGTCTGTGCGTGAGACCCCTACAATTGTAGCTCTGTGCCGTCGGATTGGAACGGTAGTTCGCACCAAGTCCTCCCACCACTGCGGCCACGGAGGCCTGGGCTGTGGCCAGATACAAGTTTGCATCATCCACGTGGCTCCGTCGCCTCTGCATCACGCCCTGTCCTGTCATCTGTCCCCACCGGATGTTGGCCATCACTCAACTCTCGTGTGCCCCTGCGTCCACCCGAGGCGGGCTGGGCGGGGCAGGCTTCCTTCGTTCTCCTCCACAATCTGCTGTTCAGAGTGTACACGTTGCGCTGTCTGTGTTTGATTCCCCTGACTTGTAGCCAGCTTGTGTAAGATCCCTTGCAGACAAGAAAGTTAAAAAACAAGAAACCCACCCAGTGCTCACACCATCAAGTCCGTTATAGAGTGTACGACTGTATTAACACGGAGGCCTGCCTGGCTACTTTTTTAACATATTGTTAAGTAATATTAAAATCATGTCTTTCTTTTTGAAAGATGGAATACATTAGTACAGCGGGAGACCTCGGCTGGTTCTTTCTGCTGCGGGAGAGGGGGGTGTGGTGGGAAGGGACAAGCAGGTAATGTGCCCCACTTGGGGAGCCAGGGCAACCACCCCTAAAAGCCATTCCTGGCGCTTCCACTGTGCTCTGTGCTAGCAGGTCTGTGCACCAAGGCAGAGCAGGTAGCAACCAACCCGATTGTCAAAGGGTTTGTGTGTGCAGTGGCAAGTGCTGAGCCGCGGGGGGGGGTGGGGGCGGGGGGCAGGGCGGGCAGGGACAGTAGTTCTCAACAGGGTGCCCAGGGTATACCCTGGGGGCAGGGACATTTGAAGAGGACCTACTAGCTTGAAGGAGACCACAGGCCCATGCAGCATAAACCCAAGGAGGCAGGAGGGGTAGGGGCCCTTCCACACTGAGGGGCATGTGACCTGTAATAATCAATCATTGCACTCCAGCCTGGGTGATAGAGTAAGACCCTAGGGGGAAAAAAAAGTTGCTTAGCTGGGGCCTTGGCTCACCTGTAATCACAGCACTATGGAGGCTTGAGGCCAGGAGTTTGAGACCAGCCTGGGCAACATAGGGAGACCTCATCTCTACTAAAAATATTATGAGCCAGGTGATGACATTTGTGACAGATGTAAAAAGAATGGTAAGTTATCGATATTAAATTGAGTATAAGAAAGTGAATAGTATTTAAAATGAAAAAGGAATCCCAGCATGGTCCTTTTCTTCTGAGATCTCTTTAGGCAATTTGCAGAAAGCTCACTTGGAGCTGCCTCCTGGTCGCCCTATAGCTCCCACTCACCTCAGAATACTCCGTAGCTCCCACTGCTCCCAGCCTCATAGTTAACCTGCTTCCGTGCACTCCGTAAGGATGTCTTCGCCCTGAGTGAAGGTGAAGAGGGGAGGGCCCGGCTGGCCTTTTAGCTGGGGAGAGGGTGGGCAGGCCCAGCTTCTGGGAATATTCTGACAGTGAAGCCACAGGGTTTCCTGAAGGATGGGATGCAGGTGGGAGGAGAGAGGGGAAGGATGGCTCTGTCCAGCCTGGAAGTGGAGAGATTGAGTCTGGGGTGCCCATCAGACACCCAGCTGAGTTGGCTGGGACTTGGGTTACAGTTCACAGACAGAGGCCTTGCATGGGCAAGCCTGTGTGAGGGCCAGGAGGGAGTGAGTGGACAGCACAGGGATCCGACCCTGGACCTGGGCTGTCGGGCTGGAGGAGGCCTGGGACAGAGTGGCTGGCGAGGCGGGGCTGCTGCCATCTAGGAAGTGGAGCAGTAGGTCCTGGCCACTCTGGAGACTACACCAGAGAATAGGAAATGGATCAGCAGTCAGAGGAGGTGCAGGATTAGGAGATTTCCTTGTTTTGTTTTTCCAGGTGGGAGGAAGAACAGCACATCCCTTTGTTCGTGGGATGACAGCAAAGAGACAGGCTGGCCCATGACCACTGCGGGAGCATTGCCCTCAAGAGGGGCAGAGACTCCAGCTGCGGTGAGGGCTGGGCCTGTCCTCCCTTTGAGTGGTCTCGAAGCTGTGCTGGGGCCAACCTCTGGGCCTCAACTTCTTCACCTGTCCAGGCGAGCCAAGCTGGTCCTGACAAGAGCTGCAGGCCTTCCCAGCTGGGTCTGTCAGGGCCATAAGTGGTGGTAGGGAACTCCGGGTACCCTGGCACTGTGCTCCATGCTTGGGCCCAGAGCCCAGAGACACCTCAGACGCCTGCTCCGCAGGGTTACCTTGGGTCCTCCACAGCCCTGCTACGTCCTGTGGCCTTCACACTTTGGCCCCACAGCCTCCCAGCCTTTACTGTTCCTCGTACAGGAAATCTTCGATGTTTCCCTGGAAACCACCTAGTTTTCAAGACACAACCCGAAAGTTTCTTTAGTCTTTCCTCAGTGGGGCGCCACTGTACAGTTCCTGGTCCTCGGGAACAACGAGGAAACAATGGTGGATTGGGGAGGGGCTCCTGAAGACAACACTTTCCGCATCCTGGTGAGCCTGGTCACTTGTTATTGTACCCACCCACCCCACTCACAGGTGGGGCGTGAGGCCCAGGTACCTGTGGACACCCAGCTCCAGCGCCTGTAACTCCACTGGAGCCCCAGCCTGGGAGGGCACCCCGTGGAGCCCCTTAGGTTTCCATTGAGATCACTCCCCTTGCGAGGTGGGGTGGGCAGCCCTGGGGACTCTAAAGCATTAACTCAGGAGGTCACATTTGAATATTCCCTTCTACATGGCAGTACAGACTGAGCATCCCTTATCCCAAATGCTTGGGACCAAAAGTGTTTCAGATTTTGAATTTATTTGGATTTGGGAATATTTGCATTAGACTTACCAGGTGAGCGCTATGTTGGCACTTAAATTTTGGATTTTGGAGCATTTCAGATTTTTGGATTGGGGACACTCAACCTGTGATAATTATGAAATAACAATGTCTGGAAAGGAAAGAAGAGAGTGGAGCTTTAGTGAAGTTTGTTACATACTCATGCCATAAAAACTAAAAAGAAATATCATGGTACCAGAAAGGAAGAAGAAAGGATGAATGCTCTTTCATTCCGTGTGTGTGTGTGTGTGTGTGTGTGTGTGTAATTTTTACAGAGGGGATCTCACTATGTTGCCCAGGCTGGTTTTGAACTCCTGGCCTCAAATGATCTTCCCACCTCAGCCTCCCAAGTAGCTGGGACTACAGGCGTGTGCGACCACATCTGAATCATTAATATATTTTTAAAAGAGAAAAAAACCTTACACTACTTTCACATTGTTTCACTGTTTTAAATACAAAATCTCTAAGTCATCACACGGAATGACAGGATTGAAGTAACTTGAGTTCTGGTTCATCTTTACAATCACAGGTTATCACTGTGTGGTTTGGATCCACTGTTAAAATGCAAGAATAAGCATGGTTGTGGTGCCTCACACCTCTACTCCCAACACTTTGGCTGATGTGGGAGGATCCCTTGGTGCCAGGAGTTTGAGACCAGCCTAAGCAACACAGCAAGACCCCATCTCTACAAAAAATTTTTAAATTAGCTGAGTGTGGTGGCATGTGCCTATAGTCCCAGCGACTCAGAGGCTGAGGCTGGAGGATCGCTTGAGCACAGGAGTTCAAGGCTCCAGTGAGCTATCACACCACTGCACTCCTGTTGGGCGATACAGCCAGACTCTGTCTCTTAACAAAAAGGAAAGCAAGAATAAGAATACGTAGTACTTTGCAGGTGTGAGACACACACTACACAAAGCAAGTTTAAACAATTCTGAACTGTTAAGAACTTTCAAAACAAGTTTTCTGCATGTGTCAGGAGCCATCTGTGTAACCGGTGCCGTCCAAATTGCTTTCCATGGAGAATACAGTATGGGTTAAAGGAGGCTTACACATGCATTAGTAAATTGAACAGTGGCACCCACAAGGGATTCACTGCTATAGAAACTGTTCTCTTGACATACACAATTATAAACTGGAAGAAATCTTTTAAAAAGTATTTTCATATTGGAATCCAGGCAGTACTTGGCAATGATCCCTGAGAGAAGGAAAGGAAACAAAATGAGCCACTGAGTGCCCCAGGTTTTTGCCTGGGGCA
The DNA here is from genome assembly GCA_008750895.1 of Mirza zaza. Lineage (NCBI taxonomy): Eukaryota > Metazoa > Chordata > Mammalia > Primates > Cheirogaleidae > Mirza > Mirza zaza. The sequence continues at coordinate 73,004 of VSMD01105164.1, forward strand.
GTTTGCAGGCCACAGAACCAAGAGAGGAAGCACACATGGAATACAGCAGGCTTTCTGAGTAGAGGAAGCAGAGACTGGCGTTTGGGGGGGCCACAGTTGCTGGGATTTGTGGGCAGATTTCCAGACAGGAGGGGGCTGCACATAGCGCTCCAGAGATGAGAGCTATAGAGAGTACTCACGGATCTCTGGCTGAGTACTGATCTGTGCATATGTCACATAAATCCAGGGAACAAATCATCAGAAAACAGTAGGGCTGAAATAGTTTGTATCTCCAGTGGTCAGGGTGAGAAGACATTGTAATACACAGGGCATTGGGGTGTTCCTCAGAAAGGTATCACTTTAGCAGTGGGGTTAAACTAGCAGTAGAATAAAATCTAAAGCTAAAAGCTTGCCTCACAAGGATCAAACTGATCCTAAGTAACTTAGCTACCTGCTTAGAACATGTTGCCTGCCCAACATTCTTTAAAGGAATACAAAAATATCCTGTACTCAACAAAGTAAAATTCATGATGTTGGCATCCAGTCAAAAACAACCAGACTATGCAAAAAAAGGAGGAAAATATAAACCATAATCAGGAGAAATGTCAATTAATGGAAACAGACCCCCAAAATGAGATGATGGACTCATAGGCAAGAACCTTAAAATGACTATTATAAATCGTATAAATATACTCAAGGATATAAAGGAAAACATGAACAAGATAAAGGAAGAAATGGAAGATACAAAAAAGACCCAAATGAAGCTTATAAAGAAAAAATATCTGCAATGAAAAATACTCTTGATAGAATTAACAGCACATTTGAAATTTCAGAAGAAATTATCAATGAACTTGATGACATATGAATAGAAACCATAAAATTTGAAACACTGAGAGAAAAGAGACTGAATAAAAACCACTTTGGGGGCAATATTACTCAGTCTAATGTAGGTATAACTGGAGTCCTAGAAAAGGAAGGAGACAAATACATAGGAAATGGTAGCCCAATGTTCCAAATTTGATGGAAACTCAACCAGAATCTCAACAAATCTTAGTGTGGAAAAAATAAAAAACCACACTAAGGCACATCATAATTCACACTGTTGAAAAAACAAGTAGGCAAAGAAAAACAGACACAAAGAATTTAGCAGACTTCTCATCAGAAATGCAAGCCTTGACCAGAAGCAGTGGCTCACACCTGTAATCCCAGCACTTTGGGAGACCTGAGGTGGGAGGATCACTTAAGGCCAGGAGTTTGAGACCAGCCTGAGCAACACAGTGAGACCTTGTCTATAGAAAAAATAAAAACTAAATTATGTAAGCCAGAGAAAAGGAGATGACATTTAAAGTCCTGAAAAGGGAGGAAGGGAGAACCTGTCAACCTCAGATTCATAGAATTTAGCAAGATAACTTTCAAAAAATGAATGTGGAAGACCAACTTCTGGCTGACAGTGTGAGTTCTGCTGAACTGCTCTCTGGTGAAACTGGTGAAAACTATTTTTTAAATAATCATTTAAAGCGTGAGTTCTTTGTATGTTTGGTAAAACTCTGAAGTGTAGAGATCTGGTCCGGGACTTTTCTGTTTTGGGAGGTTTTTAATTGCTGCTCCAATTTCTGAGCTTGAGATTAGTCTATTCAGAAATTCTATTACCTCCTGGGTGAACTTAGGAAGATTGTATGTTTCCAGGAATTTGTCCATTTCCTCCTCACTATGTAGATTTTGGGCATATAGGTTTTTATAGTAATCGAAAATAATGTTTTGTATTTCTGTGGTGTCTGTTGTGACCTCTCCTTTTTCATTTCTAATTGAGTTTATTAGAGACCTTTCCCTTCAAATTCTTGTCATTCTCACAAGAGAGGTGTCAATTTTGTTTATCTTTTCAAAAAAAACAGCTTTTGGTTTTGTCGATCTTCCGTATAGTTCTCTTGTTCTCAATTTCATTTAGTTCTGCTTTGATCTTAGTTATTTCTTTTCTTCTACTATGTTTGGAATTGATTTGCTCTTCCTTTTCCAATTCCTTGAGACTGCTTATTAAATTGTCGATTTTTGCGCCTTCTGTTTTTTGGATATGAGCGTTTAATGCTATTAGTTTTCCTCTGAGGAATGCTTTTGCTGTATCCCAGAGGTTTTGATAGCTAGTGTCTCCCTTATCATTTAGTTTCAAGAAACTCTTGATTTTCCTCTGTATTTCCTCCTTGACCCAATAGTTATTCAACAATAGATTGTTTAATTTCCATGACTTTGTGAGGTGGTGAGTATTTCTGTTGGAATTGAACTCTAATTTTGTACCACTATGATCTGAGAAGGACACAACAAAAAAAGAAAACTATAGACCAATATCCCTCATGAATATAGATTCAAAAATCCTCAACAAAATGTTAGGAAATCGAATTCAGCAGCATATCAAAAAAATAATTCACCATGACCAGGTGTGCTTTATTCCAGGGATGCAAGGCTGGTTCAACATATGCAAATTTATAAATGCAATTCACCGCACAATACAAGCAAGAACAAAGACCATATGATTCTCTCAATAGATGCAGAAAAAGCATTTGACAAAGTCCAGCACACCTTTATGATAAAAACTCTTAACAAAATAGGCATAGACGGGTCATACCTTAAAATTATCAAGCCCATTTATGATAAACCCATAGCCAATATCATATTGAATGGGGAAAAATTGAAACCATTCCCACTTAGAGCCAGAACCAGACAAGGATGCCCACTATCTCCACTTCTATTCAACATAGTGCTATTCAACTGGAAGTCCTTGCTAGAGCAGTTAGACAAGAGAGGGGAATTAAGGGTACCCAAATGGGGGCAGATGAGATCAAATTCTCACTCTTTGCCAATGATATGATATTATATCTAGAAAACCCCACGGATTCAACCAAGAGACTGCTAGAATTGATAAATGAATTCAGTAAAGTCTCAGGATACACAATCAATACACACAAATCAGAGGCATCCATATATGCCAATAACAGTCAAGCCGAAATTCAAATCAAAAACACAATACCAGCCGGGCGCGGTGGCTCACGCCTGTAATCCTAGCTCTCTGGGAGGCCGAGGTGGGCAGATCGTTTGAGCTCAGGAGTTCGAGACCAGCCTGAGCAAGAGTGAGACCCCATCTCTACTATAAATAGAAAGAAATTAATTGGCCAACTAATATATATAGAAAAAATTAGCCGGACATGGTGGCTCATGCCTGTAGTCCCAGCTACTTGGGAGGCTGAGGCAGCAGGATCGCTTGAGCCCAGGAGTTTGAGGTTGCTGTGAGCTAGGCTGATGCCACGGCACTCACTCTAGCCTGGGCAATAAAGTGAGACTCTGTCTCAAAAAATAAAAATAAAAAAACAAACAAACAAAAAAAACACAATACCTTTTACAATAGCCTCAAAGAAAATTAAATATCTAGGAATATGTTTAATGAAAGATGTAAGAGACATATACAGGGAGAACTAAGAATAGAAACACTAAGAAAAGAAACTGTAGAAGATGTAAACAGGTGGAAGAATCTACCTTGCTCATGGATTGGTAGAATCAATATCATTAAAATGTCCATACTACCTAAAGTGATCTACAGAATTAATGCAATCCCTATCAAAGTACCATCATCATTCTTTACAGATCTAGAAAAAAATAATTCTATGCTTTGTGTGGAACCAGAGAAGACCTCATAGCCAAAGCAATCTTAAGTAAAAAGAACAAACTGGGAGGTATCAGTCTACCAAGCTATACTACAAGGCTATAGTAATTAAAACAGCATGGCATTGGCACAAAAACAAAGACACAGACCTTTGGAACAGGACTGAGAATCCAGAGATGAAACCATCCTCATATGGTAATCTAATCTTATATAAAACAGACAAAAATATACACTGGGGAAAAGAATCTCTTTTCAATAAATGGTGCTGGGAAAACTGGATAGCTATATGCAAAAGATTGAAACTGGATCCCCACCCCTCACCTCACAAAAATCAATTCAAGGTGGATAACAGACTTAAACCTAAGGAATGAAACCTTAAAAATTCTAGAAGATGTTGGGAAGACCCTTTCAGACATTGGCCTATGCAAAGAAATTTTGAAGAAGACCCCCAAAGCAATCACAGCAGCAACAAAAAATAAATAAATCGGGTCTCATCAAATTAAAAAGCTTTTGCAATGGTCAAGGAAACTATCATTAGATCAAAGAGACAGCCTACAGAATGAGAGAAAATATTTGCTCTCTACACATCCGATACAGGGCTGATAACAAAGAATCTATCTAGAACTTTAAAAAAATCAACAAGAAAAAATCAAACAACCCCATTAATAAATGGGCAGAGGAAATGAACAGAAACTTTTCTTTTTTCTTGGCTGGGTGCAGTGGCTCACGCCTGTAATCCTAGCACTCTGGGATGCCGAGGCAGGCGGATTGCTCGAGGTCAGGAGTTCGAAACCAGCCTGAGCAAGAGTGAGACCCTGTCTCTACTATAAATAGAAATTAATTGGCCAACTAGTATATATAGAAAAAATTAGCCAGGCATGATGGTGCATGCCTGTAGTCCCAGCTACTCGGGAGGCTGAGGCAGCAGGATTGCTTAAGCCCAGGAGTTTGAGGTTGCTGTGAGCTAGGCTGACGCCACGGCACTCACTCTAGCCTGGGCAACAAAGCAAGACACTGTCTTAAAAAAAAAAAGAAACTTTTTTTTTCTTTTTGAGACAGAGTCTCACTCTGTTGCCCCAGCTAGAGTGCCGTGGCATCAGCCTAGCTCACAGCAACCTCAAACTCCTGGGCTCAAGCAATTCTTCTGCCTCAGCCTCCTGAGTAGCTGGGACTACAGGCATGCGCCACCATGCCTGGCTAATTTTTCTATATATTTTTAGTTGATCAATTAATTTCTTTCTGTTTTTAGTATAAACAGGGTCTCACTCTTGCTCAGCTGGTTTCGAACTCCTGAGCTCAAATGATCCACCTGGCTCAGCCTTCCAGAGTGCTAGGATTACAGGCATGAGCCACTGCACCCGGCCAAACAGAAAGCCTCTGGAAATGGCCCTAAGTGCAAACAGTAAATGAAGAAACTTCTATTCAAGGACATCTACAGAAATTTGTAAGAAAGGCAAGAGTCTGTGATATTTGAACCAAGACTTTTCTCTTCCTCCCTCTCCCAGCTCAGCAAGGCGAGACTCCACTCCAGGCTGCTGGCAGCTCCCTCTCCTGCCACCACCCAGGCAGAGAGAGTGCCATATAAGTGTAACAGAGTAGTCACCCTCTGCCCATAGATATGGACACGTAAAATTGAGAGTGGGGAATATGTAACTGGGAATGGCCTGGGAAAAAAAAAACTGGCAAAAATATTTTCTGTCTCTTTAAAACCTCCCCCACTCTTTGAGAACTGAAACCTGCATCCCTGCCTCAGGACTGGTTGGGAGGAGCAGATATTATTTAGTTCCTATATCCCAGGCTGGCACCTGGGTGGCACCAAGGTGGGCCCCGATGGGACTTTGTCTTTGGCAGAGATGGAACTATTAGAATAGTTAACCACGATAGCCTAGAACTGAGGGGCCCTCCATGTAAAAGCTCTGTATTTCTGCTTATGTGCAGGAAATTTGGATTTTGAGCAAGAAAGTCTACCATTTTTCCTCCTTTGCTGGCAAAGTAATAAAACTTCTCTTTCCTTCCCCTCAAACCACTTATCCTTGTTCTTTGATTTGGCCTCGTGGACAAGTGCCAAGCTTTCGGTAACGGATTTGGTGTCCCTGGCTGGTGAAGTGGCATCCTGGAACAGTGGAGCAGCCCTGGGCCAAGCCATGGGTCTTCACTGGCAGGAGTAGCTAGCTTCTCTTCGGGGTGAAAGAGTACAGGATCCCGGCAGCTGCCAGAGAGTGTTTTAGCTCGAGGGAACTCTTATCTCTGTCCTCCCAAAGTAGATGCAGCCTCCCCCACCACTTGAATTGAGGGGTAGGAAACAGACTTGGGAAGCCTCACGACAGACAGCCGACAGCCACAGCCGACAGCCCCATGGCTATTTGTAAGTAAAGCCCCCTGGGATGCCGAGAGCCTGTTTCCACCGGTTTGTGGGCAGGGGCGGTTTCAGACCTACCTGTTGGTTTACAGGTGCCATTTGTGGGCAGAAATGTAGTGGTTTAGTGGGGCCAGGGACCTGGTTTGGATTGAGCTCTTTCGTGGTTCCCAGGGAATGGGGAAGGCTAGGCCACCATTTGGGGAAGGTTTCCCAGGGTGTAAGATACTGGGCTATAAGGAACAGACATCTTCCAGCTGCTGTTTACTGCTTAATTGCCTACCGCAAGGCATCATGAGTATATTATGGGATGCAGAGGAGAAAGACAAAGAGAGCGGAAACCTGAGTCCCTCAGCTAGGACCCGGAACAGGTTAGGGCCTATCAGGGGCAGGCTGAAGTAATAAAAAATAAAAAAATCACTGTGGGGGTGGACGCTTGACCAGTATGGAGGTAGTGAAGTTATAAAAGGGGATTTTTCACACAAAGGGGGGTCCTTGCCCGGGAAGAGGCCACTGCGCTGGCACTCTGGGGGCTCGGACCCTCGCTCGAGCTAGACAACAAAACTCCTTTTGGTAATTACAGCCTCGGTGACTCTGTCTCTCTGTCCTGCGGCCTTGTGAATCCCGAGTATAACATTTGGGGGCTCG
>VSMD01105169.1:0-10643 GCA_008750895.1 Mirza zaza
CTCAAGCAATCCTGCTGCCTCAGCCTCCCAAGTAGCTGGGACTACAGGCATGTGCCACCATGCCCGGCTAATTTTTTCTATATATATTAGTTGGCCAATTAATTTCTTTCTATTTTATAGTAGAGATGGGGTCTCGCTCTTGCTCAGGCTGGTCTCGAACTCCTGAGCTCAAACGATCCGCCCACCTCGGCCTCCCAGAGAGCTAGGATTACAGGCGTGAGCCACTGCGCCCGGCCCCGATTGACTTTTTAAAATGAATTTTCACCCAGCCGGGCTCGGTGGCTCACACCTGTAATCCTAGCACTCTGGGAGGCCGAGGCAGGCGGATTGCTCGAGGTCAGGAGTTCGAAACCAGCCTGAGCAAGAGGGAGACCCCGTCTCTACTATAAATAGAAAGAAATTAATTGGCCAACTAATGTATATATATAGAAAAAATTAGCCAGGCATGGTGGCGTATGCCTGTAGTCCCAGCTACTTAGGAGGCTGAGGCAGGAGGATTGCTTGAGTCGAGGAGTTTGAGGTTGCTGTGAGCTAGGCTGACACCACGGCAGTCACTCTAGCCCAGGCAACAGAGTGAGACTCTGTTTCAAAAAAAAAAAAAAAATGCCAGGTATGGTGGTGAGCACCTATAGTCCTGGCTACTCAGGAGGCTGAGGCAGGAGAATTGCTTGAGCTGAGGAGTTCAAGATTATAGGGAGCCATGATCATGCCACTGCACTCCAGCCTGGGTGACAGAGCAAGACCCTGTCTCTAAAATAATAAATAAAATAAAAAATAACTTCAATAAATGGGCAATACGCTTGGGAGTGACAGAAAAATCTAGCTTACCTATTTATCTCTTAGAAAGTTAAAAAAGCTGAGGAAGTTCAAGTTTGCATTGAACAATCTAGTGATTTTAGTAGAGGCGGGGGTCTCGCTCATTACACAGGCTGGTTTTGAACTCCTGACCTTGAGCAATCTGCCTGGCCTCCTAGAGTGCCAGGATTACAGGTGTGAGCCACCGAGCCTGGCCCATACCTGGCTTTTAAAAAAATTTTTGTAGAGATGGGTTCTTGCTGGATTGCTCAGGCTGGTGTTGAACTCCTAGCCTCAAGCAATTCTCCTGCCTTGGCCTCCCTAAATGCTGAGATTACAGGCGTGAGCCACTGTGCCTTGCCTGTGCAGAAGCTTTTTAATTTGATCAAGTGTCATTTTATTTTTATTGACGTTATGATTGCTTTCAGGGTCTTCTTCATAAATTCTTTGCCTAGCCCAATGTTTATAAGAGTTTTTCCAACATTTTCTCCTAAAATTCTTATGAAGTCATTTTAAAAAATACCTCCTGTGCATGATTCCCATCATTTTCAAATTGGGAGCACCTAATTGACAGTGATAGATGGAGCTAGCCATCAAAATTTTAGAAATCTCTTGTGCTTTTCAGTAAATCCAACACAAAATAAACAATGCAAATTGCTTGTCTGACATCAACATGTGTATCAGAATCTGCCCCTTTTTGATGGTAGGATGCATTTTGTTAGGAGTCAGATGCACCAGAGAAGTTGGTCAGCAGGTTATGCCCTGAACATCCTTGGTAATTAGTTGGAATTTAAGAAATGCAACTTTGTCAGAAGCAGTCTCTTCAAAACTACGACCCTAGAGACCATCAGATAAGATTTTGGCTCTTTGAGTCTTTGTGGCTGGCATTTCCACATCATGCCCATATAAGCAGTGGCAAACATTTTATTCTGGGCTCCTTTCTTTTCTTTTCCTTTTCTATAACAAGCTAGTTCTTCCTTGCCACTGTGTTTACTGGTTAGAAAAGCAAAGAGAAAGAACCATATTCTTATTCAATTTAGTCAAAGTGTAAAAGTAACTATGGTAGTGTACAGGAAGGTACAGCATTCTAAGCTTCTTAAGGACAATTGTTGTATATCTGATTGCATTTTCCATGATTCTTAGCATTAGTGATATGCACATTATAGTTTCTGAAAAGAAATTTAGAGAAAGTGTTAAAATGTGTGTGTGTGGCCAGGCGCGGTGGCTCACACCTGTAATCCTAGCACTCTGGGAGGCTGAGGTGGGAGGATTGCTCAAGGTCAGGAGTTGGAAACCAGCCTGAGCAAGAGCAAGACTATACTATACTCTACTATAAGTAGAAAGAAATTAATTGGCCAACTAATATATATAGAAAAAGTCAGCCAAGCATGGTGGCGCATGCCTGTAGTCCCAGCTACCAGGGAGGCTGAGGCAGCAGGATCGCTTGAGCCCAGGAGTTTGAGGTTGCTGTGAGCTAGGCTGACGCCACGGCACTCACTCTAGCCTGGGCAACAAAGCGAGACTCTGTATCAAAAAGAAAAAAAATATATGTGTGTGTGTGTGTGTGTGTAAATTATGGAATGAGCCATAGTAGTTTATTAAATTCTATCTGCTTATTTTATGGTTAAATAAAGTGTATGCTGCCACATAATGTGGATATGATTATCTTCAACATGGTGAACGCCTGGCTCCTTTTTGTTATTATCTGGTTTATAACTTTTATGAACTCTCTAGCTTTTGTTAAGCAAACACTTACCAAAGTATTGGAATATTGCTGAAAAGTTGCTTCAACAACTACAATGGTCAAAGATGGTACTGTCTGCCTTGCAGAGAAGTGAGCACCTGTCCTCTGGGGTACTCAGAGGCTGGTCAGGGTACTAAGAGGACAGTGGGGTTACAAGACCTCTCATTAAACTCTATTATAAGAAGACATTTCCTGGCCAGGCGCGAGTTGGCTCACGCCTGTAATCTTAGCACTCTGGGAGGCCGAGGCGGGCGGATTGCTCGAGGTCAGGAGTTCGATACCAGCCTGAGCAAGAGGGAGACCCCCGTCTCTACTATAAATAGAAAGAAATTAATTGGCCAACTAATATATATATAGAAAAAATTAGCCGGGCATGGTGGCGCATGCCTGTAGTCCCAGCTACTCGGGAGGCTGAGGCAGGAGGATTGCCTGAGCCCAGAAGTTTGAGGTTGCTGTGAGCTAGGCTGATGCCACAGCACTCACTCTAGCCTGGGCAACAAAGCGAGACTCTGTCTCAAAAAAAAAAAAAAAAAGAAGAAGAAGAAGAAGACATTTCCTATCCCTTCCATCATTCAGGCCAAAATGAATTGAAGAGTTATCAGATTCCTGAAGGGGTGATTTGTATATAAGCACAGGGCAGGAGGAGAAGACTGCTAAAATTCTTCATGTACTAAAAGAACTTGAGCATTGAGGTTCATAAAATTAATAATGTTTAATGCTTCCTCAAGGACATCCTTCAGTGAAATTGACTCTTTTTTCCTCTAGTGCCTGGAGGCAAGGAGTACAATGTCTGTTAGTACAGTTTGGTGCCACCACCTTGACTTGGGCCAAGGTGTTAGCAGTTTTTCCCTCCACTGTTTTCCCCTCCTCTGTGCAAATGTCAACAGAGTGAAAAAGGCAAATAATATCTCACTATTAGTATAAAAATAGAATAATTTTAAAATCCAATCTGACAACCATTCTCATTTAGTTTGTTTACATTTAATGTAGTAACTAATATATTTGAATTTAAGTCTACCATCTTTCTATTTGTTTTCCAATTTATCCCACCTGTTCTATTTTCTTTTTTCTCACTTTTTTTTGAGTAGTTATTTTTATTATTCCATCTCCCCACCCTGCCATTAGCTTGTTATTCATTCTTTTGCTACTATTTTAATGGTTATACAAGAGATTATAATATGAATCCTTGATTGATTAAAATTTTAATATAACTAAGTGCTTTTACCACTTCCTGGATACTGGGAGGAGTTTGAATACTTTTCCTCCATTAACCCTCCTTCTGCGTTTCAAAATTTTTTTAATTTTTTAAAAAAATTTAAATCTGATTGAATGAAGCCCACTCAGATTATCAAAGATAATCTTTTTCACTTAACTAATTTTAGATGTTAACCATATCTACAAAATACTTTCACCTAGATTCATGTTTAATTGAATAAACTGGGTACTATGGCTTAGCCAATTTGACATGTAAAACTAACCATCACAAAGCACATCAAGTTTCTTCTTGTCGGTCAGGGACTATAACAGTCATTTGCATTTTATGTTTATTTGTTCATTTATTCAACAACAATTTTTTTTGAGCACTAGGTATGTGCCAGACACTGTAAGAGATGCGTGGGTACATGTTCTAAGATCCAGGCAACTGATCTTTTTTTTTTTTTTTTTTTTGAGACAGAGTCTCACTTTATTGCCCAGGCTAGAGTGAGTGCTGTGGCGTCAGCCTAGCTCACAGCAACCTCAAACTCCTGGGCTCAAGCAATCCTGCTGCCTCAGCCTCCCAAGTAGCTGGGACTACAGGCGTGTGCCACCATGCCCGGCTAATTTTTTCTATATATATTAGTTAGCCAATTAATTTCTTTCTATTTATAGTAGAGATGGGGTCTCGCTCTTGCTCAGGCTGGTCTCGAACTCCTGAGCTCAAAGGATCCGCCCACCTCGCCCTCCCAGAGAGCTAGGATTACAGGCTTGAGCCACCGCGCCCGGCCAGGCAACTGATCTTAATGATCCCGGTAACAGTCCTAAATGACTGTTACAATACAACCTATTTGTAAGTTGAGACCCCACTATATATACTTAAGGTTATTGCCATTAGAAAGAAATCTTTTTTACTGACTTTATTTTCCTATAAGACACAGACAGAAATGTATTCATGTTCATGACTTTCATAAATCTCTTTTCATGGTTCTTTGTCAAGTAAATAGAGATATCTACTATCAAAAACAACATTTTAATTAAACTGATAGTTTTACCAGAAAGGTTGAGCTCAATGGTTACAGAAATGGAGAAGACATCTCAGCCCCACTTGGAAGCTTATTTCCAAAAGCAGCAAGAGAGGACAAGCCCCATTGCATAAATGCTCCTCAGGCATCTACTTGCATCATGTTTGCTAATGTCCCATAGTCCAAAGCAAGTCACGAGGCTAGGGTAGGTTCAAGGGTTGGGGAACATCTTTTTTTTTTTTTTTTTTTTTGAGACAGAGTCTCACTCTGTTGCCCCAGCTAGAGTGCCATGGTGTCAGCCTAGCGTAGACACAGCAACATGAAACCCCTGGGCCCAAGCAATCCTCCTGTCTCAGCCTCCTGAGTAGCTGGGACTACAGGCATGTGCCACCATGCCCAGCTAATTTTTTCTATTTTTGGTAGAGATGGAATCTCACTCTTGCTCAGGCTGATCTCAAACTCCTGAGCTCAGTTGATCCGCCCTCCTTGGCCTCCCAGATTGCTAGGATTACAGGCATGAACCACCGTGTCGGCCAGGGAACATCTTGATGGAAGTTGTTGCAAAGAATTTGTGCCTATTTATTTTTTTGCCAGCTAGTACAATGGTTTGAAAATGATGTGAGGCACATGACAGTCTGTTGACAGCTAGTCAGAGGATCACACCAATGAAACCCAGCTGGACATATTCTGAGGTATATGGAGCTTTCTAGGTCATACTGTGATACCTAGTCACTTTTTTTTTTTGAGACAGAGTCTCACTCTGTTGCCCAGGCTAGAGTGAGTGCCGTGGCATCAGCCTAGCTCACAGCAACCTCAAACTCCTGGGCTCAAGCAATCCTGCCGCCTCAGCGAGTAGCTGGGACTACAGGCATGCGCCACCATGCCCGGCTAATTTTTTCTATATGTATTAGTTGGCCAATTAATTTCTTTCTATTTATAGTAGAGACGGGGGTCTCGCTTTTGCTCAGGCTGGTTGCGAACTCCTGACCTTGAGCAATCCGCCCGCCTCGGCCTCCCAGAGTGCTAGGATTACAGGCGTGAGACACAGCACCTGGCCCCTAGTCACTTTTTAACATAAAGGGGAAAGCTGGTGATTATATAGTTAAATCTGACAAAACAGATAATTCAAGCATAAAAAAAACTCCTTTGAAGCCTGAATTATTGGTTTTTCCATTATATCAACCAAACACCTTGTCAACTGGGCCCTTTGTTTATTTTATAGGCATTAGGTCTGCAATTTAAATTATTACCTCTGTCCTTTATTACCCTGTGCTCATAACCACACCCTCAATCCTTGGAAAAATATCCAAATTTCCTTCTCTTTCTTGATTCTACACCTTCTAAAAGATTGCTTTGTCATTTAGATTCAGAATAAAGCATTCTACTCACCTGGCAATACCTTTTTGTGCTTTCTTAAATAAGTAAAGTGGAAGATATATAATAGCTACAATGGTAGTTGTTTCACCCTCATGGGAAAATGACTTAGTTTTAGCAATACAACGTGGCATACTTAAAAAATCTGGCAAGAAATAATGAAAATATACCCTTCAACAAAGTTCCGCTGAGGATAACTAAGTAGCTAAGATACTTAGCTAGGCAAATTCAATTATAAACTTTCTAATTCAACTGCATACTAACTTTCAGGATCTTGCAATGTGACCCTATTGACCTGAAAGAATGAATGCACCTTTAAAGAATGAGGAGATTACTTGCTTCCCACCAGCAGGCTTAAGCTTAGTATTTTCACGACTTGTGTAATAAAGCTTTGAAAAGAACACAGTTAAAGTGATAACCATTAGCCAGAGTAGGAAAAAATTCAACTCAAACATATTTCAGTTCTCTTAAACAAATTTTGCCCTGGGGTATACACACATACAATTGGTTGCTTTCCTCTGTGAATGTTGTGCAGCCACATGCCCTGGAAGAATTTGGCTCCATTCAGTTGCAGTTAACAAAGGGCATTTTTCAAACATATCAAGGGTGATATAAATAGCTGGGAAAGGTGTTAATTGCAGAAGTACTCTGTTTTATCAAGCAAATAACTATGTGAATGTGCTTTGTAAACTCTGCAAGACACTCTAAAAATATTTGTTGTTATTCTTTTTTTAACTTGTGTACATAATACATGCACACCGACTAATATATTACAGCCTCCACGAAATGATTTTGCAGTGTGTTGGACTGAAAATGAAATAATTTTGGTAATACTCTTCTGAAATAAGTGAGTTCTTCTGGCCTGCCTTCCTTCCTTCCTTCCTTCCTTCCTTCCTTCCTTCCTTCCTTCCTTCCTTCCTTCCTTGTATAAGCACAGTGTCCCAATGGTATTTGCAATTGCTTGAAAGGATCGCTTCTGATTATCTATGTAATATACACTCATTTTAGAAAATTTTTAAAATGGAAAAAGGTATGCAAAATAAATAACTCATAATCCCATCACCCAGAGATTGTAGTCATTAATATTTAATGTGTTTTCCTCTTATTCTTTTTCTATGCATATAAATATATATGGAAATGTGAAAATGATACATATTTTATATGATACTATATATAAGAAGCAATATAGCATACAATTGAATATTATATTCCATTGGACATATATGCTATGATTTACTTAACCAGCTCCGTTGTTGAATATTTTGTTCTATTTTTGCTATTATAAATATTGTTACAATGAATATCTTAATGCATACAGTTTTGTCTGCATTTCAGATTATTTGATTAAGTTAGATTTCTACAAAGAGATTGTTGACCAGCCTCCATATCAGGGGTCCTCAAACTTTTTAAACAGGGGGCCAGTTCACTGTCCCTGAGACCGTTGGAGGGCTGGACTATAGTTTAAAAAAATCTATGAACAAATTCCTATGCATACTGCACACATCTTATTTTGAAGTAAAAAAACAAACGGGCAAAAACACCTGTATGTGGCCCGTGGGCCGTCGTAGTTTGAGGAGGCCTGCTCCCTACGGTCTTCTCTTCTGGCTTTTGTGTAAGTACTCTCTCCATACTCACACACAATAGAGCTTTTTTGTGTAACCAATAGAATATTGCGAAAATGATGAAGTGAGACTTCCGAAGTTAGGTCACAAAAGTTATCATGGCTTCTTCCTGTTCTCTCTCTGTTGGATCACTCGCTCTGGCAGAAGATAGCTGGCATGTTGTGAAAACTTTAGCACCCCCCTGGAGAGGTTCATGTGGTAAGGAACTGAGGCCTCCTGCTAACTGCTGTGTGAATGAGTTGCCGCCTTGGGAGATCTTCCAGCTTTCATACCACTGAAGCCCTGGCCAGCAGCTTGAATGAAACCTTGTGAAAAACCCTGAACCAGAACCATCTAGCCCAAGCTGCTCCCAGATTGCTAACTTGCAGAAACTATGTGAGATAATAATTGTTATCGTCCTTTAAAGTGTTAAATACTGGGGTGCTTTGTTATGTAGTAATAAATTAGTACTGTATAGATAAACTGGGTTTAAAGGTTTCTACCTTTAAATTTAAACATGCCTGTTAGTGTTAAATGGTTTTCCAGAAATGTCATACTGATTAACTACCAACAGGAGGATGTGAGAGTGCTTATATTATTATACCCTCGTTACCACTGAATATTTATTTTTATAATCTTTGTAATTTCATAGAAAAAGTGGGGCATTTTGCCACTTAAAAATTTTGCTTTATTTGGTTTTTAGTGAGCTTAATTTTTTTCATGTTTCTTTTCCATTTGTATTTCCTCTTCTGGGAAACCTTTTTATATATAATTTGCTCAATTTCCTACTGGGGTCTTAGTGTTTCTCTTAGTGATTTTCATGAACTCTTTATATATAAAGGATATTAACCATTTGTCATATTTGTTATGAATATTGTTTTTCAAATGGTTATTGCTTCTTGGTTGTGTGTTTTTTTTTTATTTTTTATTTTTTTGAGACAGAGTCTCACTTTATTGCCCAGGCTACAGTGAGTGCCGTGGCATCAGCCTAGCTCACAGCAACCTCAAACTCCTGGGCTCAAGCAATCCTACTGCCTCAGCCTCCCAAGTAGCTGGGACTACAGGTATGTGCCACCATGCCCGGCTAATTTTTTCTATATATATTAGTTGGCCAATTAATTTCTTTCTATTTATAGTAGAGATGGGGTCTCGCTCTTGCTCAGGCTGGTCTCGAACTCCTGAGCTCAAATGATCCGCCCACCTCGGCCTCCCAGAGAGCTAGGATTACAGGCGTGAGCCACCGCGCCGGGCTGGTTGTGTGTTTATTGATATATAGATGTTTTAAATTTTTATCAGTGGACTATATGATAATATTCTTTTTTGTTTAAGCTTAGAAAGGGCTCTCCTATTCAAAAAGAAGATAAATATTCATGTTGTCATTTTTGGTTTTGTTTTATATTTGGATCTTTAATTCATCTGCAATTTATTTATTTATTTTTAGAGATAGGTCTCATTATGCTGGAGTGCATATATGTCTATTCACAGGTGTGATCATAGCTATAGCTTCTATTTCCTGGGCTCAAGTGATCCTCCTGCCTTAGCCTCCAGAGTAGCTGGGACTACAGGCACACACCACTGCTAACTGGCTTTATTTATTTATTTAACAGATGGGATCTCACTCTATTGCCCAGGTTGGAGTACATGGTACAATCACAGCTCAACTGATTCTCTCATCTAAGCCTGCTGAGTAGCTAGGACTACAGGCACAGACCACCACACCCAGCTAATTTTTTTTTTTCGTAGACATGAGGTCTTACTACATTGCCCAAGCTGGTCTCAAACTCCTGGGCTCAAGAGATCCTCCTGCCTCAGCCCCCAAAAGTGCTCGGATTATAGGTTAAGACTGAACTCTGACCTTTTCTTTTTCACTTGCCCAAATTCCTTTCTAAGAGGCCTGGTGAATCATGCCTACAAACAATAAAATCTCATTAAATGGGTTTTTATAATATTAACCTGGTATCATGTGGCTTACTTTCCAGTCCAATTCCAGTATAGCATCACATGACAGATAGAAGACCTCCTTATCTTAACTCAAGCATTCCTTTCTACTGACTCTAAGTCTTTAGACAAAGGTTAACTCTTCCAATCAATTGCCAACTAAAGAAGAATCCCTAAAACCCACCTATGACTTGTAAGCCCCTGCTTCGAGATGTCCCTTCTTTTCAGGCTGAACCAATGTATACCTTCCATGTGTTCACTTATGGTTTTACCTGTCTCCATGAACGTATAAAATCAAGCTGTAACCTGGCCACTTCAGGTGCATTTTCTCAAAACTTCTTGAGACCACGTTCCCCAGAACACTGTTGTACATATTTGGCTCAGAATAAACCTCTTTAAATTATTTTACCGTTTAGAGTTTTTTTTCCATTAACCATTTGTGTAAGCCACTGCATCCAGCCTATTTTTTTTTTGTATCACCAAATAGCTAGCCAATTTCTACTGTGCTATTACTTATGCAATAAATAGAACAATTTTTCTCTTTCCTGTTGGTTGGTAATTATTATATATTAAGTTGTAAAAATCCAATGATTGTTGGTGTACTTTCTGTTCTATTTCACTGAAAAGCTATTCTTTTTTTTTTTTTTTTTTGAGACAGAGTCTCACTTTGTTGCCCAGGCTAGAGTGAGTGCCGTGGCGTCAGCCTAGCTCACAGCAACCTCAAACTCCTGGGCTCAAGCAATCCTGCTGCCTCAGCCTCCCAAGTAGCTGGGACCACAGGCATGTGCCACCATGCCCGGCTAATTTTTTCTATATATATTAGTTGGCCAATTAATTTCTTTCTATTTATAGTAGAGATGGGGTCTCGCTCTTGCTCAGGCTGGTCTCGAACTCCTGAGCTCAAAGGATCCACCCACCTCGGCCTCCCAGAGAGCTAGGATTATAGGCTTGAGCCACCGCGCCCGGCCTTGA
>VSMD01105170.1:0-18697 GCA_008750895.1 Mirza zaza
AGCAGGCCAGACCACACGCCACCAGGCCTCCCCTGGCTGTGATGCCGGCGGGGAGGTTCCCTGCGCAGGAACGCCACCTGGGCTGGGCGCACGGCCTCCCTTTGGGGGGAGGGTTGCCCTCTAGGACGCTGATCTGCCCCTGAAGGCACACACACCTCAGCAGGCTGTTCACGTATATCCCTTCTGTGCCCCGGGCAATGCGAGGCCTCGGTGCACGGGATGTGGTCTGCAGGTCTGACCTCTGGGTCCCAGAGTTCAAACTTTGTCCCCACCAGGGAGACGTGTGCCTGTCCCAATTCACCCACAGGGAGCCCAAGCTGGGTCTATGTCTCTCAACCTCAGGCTCTGCCCGGTTCTCCTGGGATCACCGTGCCAGCAGCACCTGGGAGGGCTGGCGGGCAGAGAGCTCACAGTCTGAGTTCCCCTTCGTCAGCTGTAGGGCCCCAAAAGGGAAGGTCCCATTCCCTGTAGGTGCCTCCAGCTGGTGGCTATATTGTCTCTCTGTCTCTCTGGGCAGCCGCGGGTAGTGTCGGGGGAGGGGAGGAGGAGGCAATATGGCGTCTGCGGCTCGGGTCTGTGCACACGGAGGTGCCCCGAGGGAGTTGGGAGCCTGGTGCCGCGTCCGCTACTGGCCTACCGCTCACCGTCGCTGGGCTGGTGTCCGCAGGTCCCTCCGTTTGCTGGGGAGCCCACCAGCAGTCCGGGATGCAGGGGAGGGGAAACGGCAGATCCACCTACCCTTCCCGCTGGTCTCCGGGCTGCTCCGGGGGTCCCAGCTTCCAGTTCTCCTCCGCGACCTCCTCCCGTGGAGTCTCCCGTGGTCTCAGGTACTCCTCCTGCCGACCCTCATCTGATGTAGGCTCGTCTTCTTGCTTCTTTCTTCTAATTTCTTCTAGAATCTGTCTTTTCTTCAGAGACACTCTGTCTGGCGGTGTTTCTCATCCGCCATCTTCTCGGGGTCCTCCTGTTTTGTGTTTTTAACTCGCTTTTCTCTTTGCCTGTCAGTTTGGTTAATTTGTATTGGTTAATATCTATTGACCTATCTCCTACTATTTCTTTCCTTGATTATGTCAAATTTCATGAATCTGTTGAAATCATTCTGCATATCTGCTACTGTATTTTTATTTTTAGTATTTCCATTTGACTTTTTCAGTTTTCAGTTCCCTGCTGGAATTCCTCATCTGTTCATACATTTTGTTTGCTTTTTCCACTGGAGCCTTTAATATTAGTCATAGTTATTTTAAGTTTTTTGTCTGATAGTTCAAACATCTAGGTCATCTCTGAGTCTATTTCTGTTGACTGCTTTGTCCCTTGTGTTGATTTTTTTCTTCTTTTGTGTATATGTATTTCATACTTTTTGATGGAATATTAGACATCATCATCAGACAGTAAAAACAGAGAGAGGTATGTATTTATGTCTGAAAATGGGTATGCTTCTTCTGCCATACTTTAAGTCAGTTGAGTTAGGAGTTAAGTTCAGCTTGAATTTTGGTTTTGCTTTGGTTACATTTAGTGCATCACCAGCCTGTAGTGTTAACATGTGCTTAGGGTGGAAGCTGTTTCCAGACGGTTTCTTAAGGGAGTTCCTGTTCTACCCTCAGCTTTTATTTAGCCTTCCCTGTATTTCTGTGCCTCAGAGGGATTCTCTCTCCATACTCTTGCCTTCTCCCAGTGGTAGATTCCTAGTGTTTTCCACTTGGTGCTTGTTAGTTTGAAGGAGGAGAGGTTGGAAGGGCATTCTCTGTTATCCTGGTCTAGCCTTAGTTTCAGACAGTCCCAGTGGCCCTGGGTCTTGGAGCTGGGCTTTCTCAGTGATACTGCCCTTCCCACAGGGGTAGAGGGTTTTTTTTCTTTTATCCTTCTACCATCCCAAACGGGTCCTAACCTGTGTGTTGGGAGAGACAGAATTTTCTTGCCTACTCCCAGTTGCTTGAGGCTTTTGTTCTGTAGAGGAGGATCCAGGCTGGCTTATGCTTTTTTAGCCATGTTGATGGTTTCCTTCCTCCTGGCCTACATCACTGAGGGAGGCTCTTTGCAGCCTCCTGCTCTGTACCCAATCTCTGTCAGGAGCACAGCCAGTGGAGGTTTGTTCAGAAGAACCTGTGAGTGGGTGCAAACTCCCATTTGTGTGTGTAGTTTTATACTCCTCTACTAGGCCACACTTGGCTTTTAATAGTTCATTAAAAATTCTAGCTGAGAGCCAGGCATAGTGGCATGTGCCTGTAGTCTCAGCTACTCAGGAGGCTGAGGAGGGAGGATCGCCTGAGCCCAGGAGTTCGAATCTAGCCTGGGCAATATAGTGAGACGCTGTCTCTAATAATAAAAATTAAAAAAAAAAATTTCGTTGAATTTTTTCTTTCTCATTTGTATGATATGGTGTCCCTTCTTCCTGTGCCCTGTCATAGGTGAGCAAGTGCCCATGTCCACTTGCTCTTTTGAAGGGCCTTGCTTTCCTTAGGTTTCATTCTATTTGGTTGCCTTGTGACCTCAGCTCTCTGATAACTTTGAGAATAAAGTCATGATATTTGTAGTTTATCTGGCTTGTTCTTGTTGTTAAGGTGAATGTGGTATTCTTTCCAACTTTCTGCAGTCTAGGAGGAAGCCAGAATCTCTTTGATCTTATTTTGATCATCACAAAAAATAGAACACTCACTAGATGCCAGAGCCTGTGCTAAGTAAAGGGGAATCTGACTTGGTGTTGAGGAATTCCCTCTATTGGCATTGTATTTAGTCTTGATTGAAGGGTAATTCCAGAGCACATTGCCTAGGTTTTGCCTGTGGGAGGCTTTGCTTGTAATTGGCATCTTAAGTGAGCGTCTCAAAGGTGGAGAGAAAGGGCAGGGAAGAGCAGCGCATTGCCGGACTCCCCACCACAGACCAAGTCTCCTGTTCTCATTTCTTTTCAAACTCAGTGCCTCTGTTACCTATCCACTGAAATCTGGTCGTCCAAGTTCATGTCAATTCTGTGTGCCTCTTATATCCTTCCCACAAATTTCTTTTTGCTTAAGTTTACTTATTAGTTTCTGTCATTTGCATCCATGGACCTCTAACTGATCAGGAGAATAGAGCTCTTGTCTCAGGAAATTTATAGATTAGAAGGAAAACACAATACTTGGAAAACACATGAAATGCCAAATGCAAAGCAAAATAGTACAGCCCAGGACTGTGCAGGCCAGGGGTCAGCAAACTTGTTCATAAAGGTCCACATAGTAAATATTTTAGTCTTGCAGCCAGCCGTATGGTCTCTCGCCACTACCCAATTCTGCCATCATAACACAAAAGCAGCCATGGGTAATATGTAAACCATTGAGAGAGGCTGTTCTAATAAGACCACTTACAAATGCAGGCTGACAGTTTGCCATCCCCTGCTATAGGCTTATCACGTATACTTAGAAGAAAGATGGAGATGGAGACGGTCTATGTATCTGTCTACCTGTGGTTCTCGGCCAAGGCCAGAGTTTCGGGTTTTATGATCCTTATACCTGAGCATTGACTGACTATGGCATAATTCTTTCTGCCCACTCTTCTCTTGCAGAAGCAAAACCAGCCCCAGAAATATTTGAAAATGAAGTCTTGGCACTGCTGAGAGACTTTGCTAAAAACAAAAACAAAGAGCAGAGACTGCGTGCCCCAGATCTTGAATACCTCTTTGAAAAGTCACATTGAGCTGTGCACCGCTGCCTGGCTCGGGGGCTCAGTTGTGGACGGTAACTGCTTATGATGGACACTAGCCTTGGCTTTCTGCCTCTCTTTAGACACTCAGGTCTCCCCAGCCTCAGACTGTGGGTCCTGCTTCAAGTGTTGGACATACTTCTCTTCCAGGACATACATGTAAATGTGCAGTGTGGCTCACTCTCACGGTTTTTGTTCAGTTGAAAGTGGTTTGTGAGTGTTGCCGGCTCACAGCCCCGGCTGCTTTGTCCGGCTGCTAGCGCTGGAGACAGGTCTGCCGCGAGAGGGCACTGCAGGGGAAGCGATTGTGCTCGCTCCTTGCTGCAGGTCATGGCTTCAGCCTGAAGTGCGCTCAGAGAAGAGAGGCAGCCCAAAAGAGGTAGCTGGCTGTGTGTGCTGTATGCAAAGCCACTCTCCCTTCCCACCTCCCCACCCCCAGTGGCCCAGGGCTTTGTTAAAGCCCTTACCACTGATAAGTTCTTTCTGCCAAGGGAAGCTGATCCCAGCCCCCTGAGCTGCTTCCTTCAAAGGCACTGGCAGGCAGGATGAGGGGAGGCAGGAGTTGTGTGGGCATGCTGCTTAAGTCAACATCTTTATCGTCAGATTTTCTTTGAAATGTGATCTTTGTAAATTGAAAGATAATTGAATATTAAAGAATATTGAAAAAGGAAATTTACAATTCCTTGTAATTTTGTCTATTGTATAACCCCTAGTCCTGTGTTTATAGGGTTTTACAAGGCCACAATCATGAGTTTTCTTTCCTTGTAGCGCTGTAGCAAACTTTTTCCCTCATTTTGAGGGAAAAAGTCCTCACAATTATTTTAATCAACTAAATAATAATACATAAGCAATAATACGTTAGGATGAATTAGTTGAATGTGTTTAGCTCTAGGGCTGGGAGAGTTCTCTAAAGGCTGGCCAGAAGTGACAAGGTGATTGGCGATCACAAGAGCTGCACCCAGGGAGGAAGGACATGTGTCCAGGGTTCTCACCCGCCTCTCAGTGTCCCCAGCTAAGGGAGGAAGGCAGGAGAACTAGCCTTTACTTAAATAATCGCAGTGAAGCCTCACAGCACTCCTACAGACAAGTGGTGTTATACCTGTTTTATAGATAAGAAAGTGGGCTCAGAGAGAGTAATAAGTGATTTATCTACGGTCAAGTAGCTATTTAGCAAAAAAGCCAGAATTTAGCATAGCTCAGTCTGCTTCCAAAGCTCCTGAATTTTCTATTAAAGCACACTACTGCTGAAAATTTAGTAGAAACCTATTCTGGGAAAAGTTATGGCAAAGAAACTTGACAGTTCTGAGATATGATCGGTGTGTCACATATCGTGGGTAGGAATCTGCAAGGTGCTTCCCAAGTGAGTAGATCTGAACTTGGCCAACCGGTGAAGCTGTCACAAGTGAGGAGGCAGTGCGGGGCACTGGTCGCAAGTTCAAACCCTGGCTCTGCTGCTTGCCTGCTGGATATATGAACTGACCTGAGCCTGCTTTCCTCACCTATAAAATGGGGATGATAATACTTTCTATCTCAACTGGTTGATGAGATAAAACACACAAAGCTCTTATGTGGTACCAAGCACACATTACGCACTCAGTAGATATGAATGTCAGCATTGGGTTGTGGCCACAGCCTGAGACTTAAAACCTGTCCCTAACGCAGTTTGTCTGGCATGTCAGTGAGGTCGCCATAGTTACATGCAGGACAGTCTTGTGCAGGTTGGAAAGCTGAGCCTGTTAAAGTAACCATGGAGTGTCTTACCAGCTGGTGAGGACGAGAGAGAAAACAGACCCTGGTGACGAGGAGACCTTTGATGGAAAAATCTAGCACTCTGCCCTGAGCAGGGTACGGGATTGAGACTCAGGAGGCAGCAGCAGGGCAGGCGAGGAGACGTCACCCTGGGAGCTTACTGAAGACGCTGGCTGTTCTTTTAGGCTGTGTTTGATGTGCTGTGGGGAGAATGTTAAACAGGCAAGGGAGTTTATATATAGAAATATATCTGGACTGTAAGAAGTACACATGAATCGGGCAGTGACTTATCCATTTATCCTGTGCACGTTATGCAACAAACTCCAGTAGCCAAGTATGCAGTTAGGACTGTATCCCCCCTTGGATTTGATCCCTTCTTACCCTGATTTTGTCTTATTTAACATAATGTTCAACTGCTGCCACTTTTTACCTGGAATGGCATGCTTCTAAAGGAATTGTTTTCTTCCCAGGCTGCTGGCTTGTGTCACCTTTGAAAGTGAAGGATCTTGCTAACTTCAGCTGTGCAGTATCAGGCCCAGGAGTGCTATGTAAACAGTTTTTCCCTTTATTAGGCATTAAGTAAAACTAGGCTGGCCGCAGTGCATTTTTTAAAAATTAATAAACATATAGCAAGGGCCAGCAGCCCCCCAAGGATCCATGACGAACAGAAGCTAGACTCATTCCTTTCATTTTGACACATCACTGCTCACTGACCTCATTCAGAGCCTGCGTGGAACAGATGAGCGTCTGGCCCTGCCCTGACCCATCTGAAGTGGTCTTGTGAGTCCTCTTGCAAAGGCTCCCACATGACATATCAAATTGGGTCAGGAAAGACTGTTCTCTTCCTATCCTTTCCTCTCACTCATTTTAAGTCTTAAAAATCCATAAACCAAACACCTTGTGCCCAAGCTGTGCCTTAGAGCGTATCTTTTGGGGGCCATGGTAGAGGCACCTCTTCCTGGCTTTGAGCATTATCTGGAGGTCATCTGATCTGTCTCGACGGCTCCAGCCACGGCAGCACTGGCACAAACCTGGTTCGTATTTTTAAACATCACCAGGGAAAGAGATTCCACGGGGATAGTTGAGAGTCTCACGTTTATCCTTCAGTCCATCTGCTGCTATTGTGGCTGGACAGAGAGAGGGGTTTGACAATGAGCTCAAGCAGCCTGAAATGACAAGCGGGTCTGTGAGACGTTGCAGCTGACAGCCCCCCTTATTAGGACATCCGATAGTATCTGAGGACAGTGGACTCACTGTCCTGCAGCTGTCAAGTTGATGACTCTAATGAGCACCCAGTTAAGCCACATCGTGACACCTCAATTTCCCAGTGAGCCCTCTGGGAATGAGCAATGGTGTTCGAATCTGCCCCAGTCAGGCGAAGTGGCACTGGTGGGACAGGTGGCTTACGGCAAGCAGTACAATTTGTGGCTTTAAGAGACCGGCATCTGTTAGCAGTCCATTAGGGGGACTGTAGAAAAGTTAAAGCTATCCAGGACAACATCCGTCTTTAAAGGAGACATAACTTGTAAACACAAGAGAAGAGTTAAAGCCTTTTGCTGGGTCCCACATCTCACCTGACTCCAGATGTTCCTTCCAAAGAGGCAAATGTTCTCTTTAAAGAAGGCAGGGTAGACACGTCACTTTATGTAACTACTCATCGTGGCATGTAGTTTTTAAAAGCAAATGATGACATTAAGATGTACATTTTGTTTCACAGTGTATCTCAGGTTATTTAGCTAGATCTTCATGAAATGTTCACTTTTAGTGATTCCGTGGAACACATGTTTAGAGGAAGCAGAGCAGAGTAGTTAAGAGCAGGTGTTTGGAAATCAGACCTAAGTTAGAATCCTGGAGCTACCATTGACCAGCTTGGGTGACCTTGGACATGTTATTCAACCTCGCCATGCTTCTGTTTCTCATTTGTAAAAAGGAGAGAACAGGAACCTACTTCACAGTGTGGACCAGATGAAGGAATGCCTGCGGAGAGCTCAGCACAGTGCCAGGCACCCGAGTAAGCCTTGGTGGCAGTAACAGCTGACAGTGACCGTCTACCATGTGCCTGACACTGCTAGAGCTCTACATGGATTATATCATGTCACCTCACAATGCTAGGAGATAGGTAAAATTATTATTCCCCTATTATAGACGAGGAAAGTGAGGCTTAGTGAAATTAAGTTGCTTGCTCAAAGTCACAGATAGGAAGTGGTGGGACCAAAGTTTGGAGCCAGGCGGTGGGCCTTCAGGGCCCGCGCACTTAGGCACGAGATACTACACTGACTGGAAACATGAAAACCATCATCATTCCTTGTCTGCTAACAGCTTCTCATCCTGGATCTTGTCTTATCCCATGGAAGACCTTGCACCGATTCACCCACCCTCTCTCGGTTCCCTGTAGGACCCTGGGGCCGTGACTCTCACAGAGATAATGTCACAACCTCAGCAGCTCCAGACTTAACCACCTGAGCCCTCCAAGTAGGACACGTGCAACCTAGCTCTCCAGGTGACAGTTTGGAGTTCAGAGAGACGTCCTTTGGATTTGGAGAGGAGCCAGAGGGAAGGGCTTAAATTCTTCCCGGCCTCAAGGGTTTCGTCCTTACCCTGAGCACCAGAGATAGATGAGCTCTGATGCTTTCTGGGTCTTTCCATCACTGGCTGTCTCTTCCCTCCAAGTGGGAGGCTGGCTCTGAGAGTTGGGCGTGTCTATCAGGAAGCCCAAGTGAACCTCATGCCAGGGTCCCAAGATGAGCTATGCAACCTCCATCGCATCCACTGGCTCCAAGGCCCTGAGGCCAGGCCCCTGTGATCAGGGCCCGTCCTCGCCTGTTTGTCTTGGCTCCCGTTCCCTCAGCAGCATTGCACAGAGGTGAGAAGGTTTTAGTAGATGTTGCATTAGATAGTCATCTTCCATCACAAGTAGAAACAGGTGGTCAGTTTGGTCCAAACAGGAAAAGTGAAGCTCAGAAACCTAATTTGGAAGATACACAGGAAAGGTCTTCATGAGACCCGAGTTCCTCAAGGACAGACAAGATGCATGCTTCTCAATCCCAAGGGATTGTCTGTCCTTGAGGAACTCGCTGTCTATTCTCCCACGCTTTATTTCATTGATTGCCAGCAGAACTCTGCACTAGTACTACGTGCATGGTGGCTGACACAAGACACAGAGATCAATGAGATACAGCTCATGCCCAGGGGACCTCTGAAGAAGGGATAAGTGAATGGAAGGCAGGTGAGGACTTGTCCACATATCTCGGGCCTCGACCTCTTGGATTTTAGTTAGCCAATTAATTTTATTTCTATTTTTACTAGAGGGGGGGTCTCACTCTTGCTCAGGCTGGTCTTGAACTCCTGAGCTCAAACGATCCTCCCGCCTTGGCCTCCCCCAGTGCTAGGATTACCAGCGTGAGTGACCGCGCCCGGCCAAGACATCTACTTTTAACATCATACAAATAACTCTTTTGTTCTGAATTCACCATTGGCAATCAATTTTATGATGATCTCTGAGATCCTTAACCCCTGTGTTCACTCTCTGCTGTGTAGCTTTGCAGGGCCCTCTGCTCTGACTCTGGGGTCTGCCAAGGGCCTTGCTTTGGCCCATGAGACATCAGTAATTATGAAGCAAGCAGAGCCCTGAAGAGCACTTGCCCTCGCTCTTGGACCTCTGCCACCACCTGAAAACCTGCCCAGGTTAGACTCCTGGAGGATGATAGACATGTGCCCAAGTCAGCTGACAGTTAGCTGAGCCTAGTGGAGACCAGAAGAATTATCCAGCCAAGTCCAGTGCAAACTGCCAACCCACAGGCTCTAGAGCTAAAGAAATGCTTAGTAGTTTACACCACCAAGTTTTGGGGGGTGATTTGTTACGCAGCATTGTCATAGCAAGTGGTGACTGGTGCAGATGGTAACTGGGCTTTCCATGTAGATATTTGTATAGAGAGAAAGATCATGGGAGGAGGGGATCAGTGAAAACCTATCTAATGGTACAGCGAATACCATCTGGGTGATGGGCATGCTTAGAACCATGTCTCAAGCATTATAAAAGCAGTTCACGTAACCAAAAATATCTGTATTCCTATAATACTTTGAAATAAAAAAATTCATCACACTGTAATTCTCGAGACAGTGTTTTGTAAATGTCAATCAGGTAAGTGACCTTTTATATTTCATTATCTATAAATATTGTGTCACAATTTGAAAATATATCCTGTTTAGCAACAATAAAGCATTTTGTCAACAGCTAAAAAAGGAAAAGGCAAAAAGAAAAATCGATCAC
Organism: Mirza zaza; assembly: GCA_008750895.1. Lineage (NCBI taxonomy): Eukaryota > Metazoa > Chordata > Mammalia > Primates > Cheirogaleidae > Mirza > Mirza zaza. The sequence continues at coordinate 9,692 of VSMD01105170.1, forward strand.
TGACTGGTCAGTATGAGTGAGTATCTTGTCCCCTGTACAGGTGAGCCTCTCATTCGAACTTTCTTTAGAAAGGTAGCTGCTTAGTATATCAGACTCTATGAACTTAGCGTAGCAATCTCATATGGACATGCGTGATTCTTCCCGAGCTATTTGAACAGCAGCAGAAACAACATTTACTGAGCACTTATTCCAGACCAGACATTGGGTTAGTGCTGTGCATACATTATCCTACTTAATTCCATAGCGGCCCAGTGAAGTAGGTGGTTCTGTTATCTTCATTTTGCTAGTGAGGAAACCAGCCCAGAGACTGAGTTACTCACCTGTGGTGACAGTGGCTTAGCAGCTGGGCAGAAGTAAAGAACCCTATGTAGGACCTTTAAAAAGTTGGAGATGTGACTGGGCATGGTGGCTCACGCCTATAATCCTAGCACTCTGGGAGGCTGAGGCGGGCGGATTGCTCCAGGTCAGGAGTTCGAAACCAGCCTGAGCAAGAGCGAGACCCCGTCTCTACTATAAATATAAAGAAATTAATTGGCCAACTAATATATATAGAAAAAATTAGCCGGGCATGGTGGCGCATGCCTATAGTCCCAGCTACTTGGGAGGCTGAGGCAGTAGGATCGCTTGAGCCCAGGAGTTTGAGGTTGCTGTGAGCGAGGCTGATGCCACGGCACGCACTCTAGCCTGGGCAACAAAGTGAGACTCTGTCTCAAAAAAAAAAAAGAGAAAGAAAAGTTGGAAATGTGTGTTACGCATTAGCAGAATGTTTGATAAAACTATCGCCTGCGCTAACCTGGGAGGTGCCTGGTTGTGTGTTTTCCAGGCTGATGGCCGAAGGGAAGGAGGTCGGGAAGCGGGGAACTAGGCGCCTCTGCTGGCTACTGTTGGCTGTGTGTGTGGAGGATTCACAGGGAAGGGGTGAGCTCAGGAGAGAATTATCTGGTGTTTGAGCAGTAATGAACGGAAATAAAGTCCAGTAATCAGGGCCTTCCAAGGTTGAAAAGTCCTCTACACCCTAAACAGAAAGAAATGAGATAGTCAATGCTGTGTGTGGAAGGTACCAAAAAAACAAACAAACAAAAAGATCTAAGACTCGTGGGCAACAAAGGCCCAGTGAAACTTCGCCCTTGGATAAATAAAGCTACTGAGGACGGGCATGAGGTTAAAGGTGTGCCTGCTGTTTATTGTTCCAAATAGCACCAAGAAGGCTGTCGCCTGGAAGGGGAGAGGTACAGAGTCTGAACAAGCAAAGCAAATTAGGCTCCAGAATTGTGTCCTGGAAGACTCCAGGCGAGGGTGGCTACTGGCGGGCGAGGCTGACGGGAAACAAGTAGGTTAAGAGCCAGCTGTGAAGAACGGTGTTGCCAAGGCACCATGAGCACGTCCCCACCCCACAATAAAAGTCCTTGACAGTTTCAGCGAGAAAACACCCTTTGGGCCTCCATCGTCCATGAACAGTAGACACCATCTGCAGCCCCCAAGGAGAGCATGCTCTGCCAGCCCCATTTCAACTGTGGCCAAGGAGGGTCGTGGAAAAGGGAGAACTTCCCAGAGAGAAGAGCCATGGCCAATGCAGAGTGGAAAGTGTCACCAGGAGGGCAGCACCAGAGCCCGCTAAAGGGGTCTCCCCTGCTGTGCTGTCCCTTTCTATGGGGCGGGACCCAGGGCCAGCTTACTTGTCTGTTTAATTTGTGGCTAGCTGGACCGAGGAGAGCCGTGTTTTATGTGAAGAGACTATGGCACATCACCAGAACCCCTGGGCTTTGAGCCAGATGCAGGGACTGGATGGGACTTTGGATGGTGTCCCTCGAGGAGACGGTGAGTATGTGCCCTGAGGAAGAAGAAAAACTTGATGGTTTGGCAAACAGAAGGGTAGGTTGTGGCAGAGATGATGGTATCTGCCCACCGCCCAATTTCTTCTGAGCATTTAGAAAGGCAATTCCTATAGCATATAGGAAACTTCTGGGCATGTAGCGAGTTACAAGGAGCCTCCCTAGTAATGAGGCTGGTGCCATGTGCTTGAGTCTGGCCAATATCATGTGGGTGACAGTGATGAAAGCCACTTTCAGGCCTGGCTCTTAGAAGCATCTTGAGTGATCTCCAGCGGCCACCCTGCTGCGGATATCCAAGAGGCCACTTGTTCCAGACAGTGTGCTACATGAACGAGGAAGGTCACCTAAACTGTTTGAGACTGTGTAAGTGAGAAATAAGCCTTTACTTAACAGTCGGGGGATCTCACGCTTCATTCATTTCCTTGTCGTTACCTATTCGATCCTGACTAGCACATTCTAGTATGGCAGACCTCTTCTCGGCCGGGGTCTGAGTTTCTGTGCGCTGGCCTCTAGTGTGGACTTTCAGCCTTTCATCCTTTCCACAGTCCCTCCTGCCACAAGGCCTTTGCACATGCCGTGTGACTTTGGCCAGTCTGCTCTCTCACTCTCTACAGCGACTGGGTCGAGCCTGCCACCCATTCCTCCATCCTGTGACTTTCCATTTCTCTCCATTCTCAGCTGACCTCGCTGACTTCCTCCAGGGAAACCTGAAGCCGTCAGATAGGCACTCCCTTATCTTCCCGTATCTGCACACACCGTTCTCCTGTGACAACGGAGGGGCAGTCCCTCCTCCCACGTTCAGCCAGTCCTCCGGCCTGAACTTTGGGTCCCAGCCCTACCTGGTCCTGCGTGGTCAGCCGGCAGCCTTCCTCTTCCGTGCTCGGCTGTCCCGCTCGGCTGCATCCTGCTCATGCGCCGCGGCTGCTTTGCCACGTCCGGTGACTGTCCTTTCCTTTCCTCCCTTCATAACCAGCGTCTCCAAGGGGTTCACTATGCTCACCTCCATTTCCTTACACTCTTACCCCTTCCCTCTCTTAACCTACCTAGCTTCCTACCTCGTTCTATGAAAGTGTCTCTCACCGAGCTCATCGGTGACCATGTTGCTGAATCTGACGGACATTATTAAAGCTTTACCTTTGCCTCTGACCGGTAATGGACACCTCCTCTTCTCTTGCTTTTCCTTTTTCCACATATCCTTGGGTTTTCTTCTGCCTCACCAGCCTCTGCAAGACACAGCGTCCTATACCCAGTTATTAACTTTGGGCTTCCTCTCGATGCTGTCCTAGGAGCCGCCCCTCTCTTCTGCAGACTCTCCCCGGTGACCTCTCCCATGCCAGGGTATCCATCGCCACCCGGGTGTGGACAGTTTTCACATCCGGGCTTCAGATCCACTCTGCTCCGAGCTGCAGACTGCGTACCGACTGCCAGCTCAGCGTTTCCAGTGTGGTGCAAGGGCTCTTCCAGATCAGCGTGTCCAAAACCAAATCACACCATCCGCCCGTCCCTTCCACCTGCCACCAACTCCCCCGTCTTCCTCAAGAGTCTCTGTAAATGGCACCAGCATCCCTCATTCGCTCATGCTAGGACTTGTCCTGAGCCCCTCCCTCTCCTTCCGTCGCCGTCACCCAAGGCCTGCGGACACAGCTCCAAAATAGCTCTTGAAGCCATCCACTTCTTCCCATCTCCAGCACTGTCATGGTGGCCAAAGCCACTCTCGTCTCTGTGGGACAACTGCTGTAGCCCTAAAGCCATCTGATCTGCCTTCATCCTCGGGCAGCCCCTCTCAAATCTGTTCTCTACCTGCAGCCCCGAAATGAGTGTATTTTTTTTTTTTTTCTTGAGACAGAGTCTCACTTTGTTGCCTGGGCTAGTGTGTTGTGGTGTCAGCCTAGCTCACAGCAACCTCAATCTCCTGGGCTCAATCAATCCTCCTGCCTTAGCCTCCCGAGGAGCTGGGACTACAGGCATGCACCACCATGCCCGGCTACTTTTTTCTATATATATTAGTTGGCCAATTAATTTCTTTCTATTTATAGTAGAGACGGGGTCTCACTCTTGCTCAGGCTGGTTTCGAACTCCTGACTTCGAGCTATCCGCCCGCCTCGGCCTCCCAGAGTGCTAGAATTACAGGCGTGAGCCACCGCGCCCAGCCTGAGTGTATTTTTTTTTATAAATTTTAATTTTTTTTATAAATTATTTTTCTTTTTTTATTTATTTAAAAATTTATTTTTTACTATTTTCACATGAGCTCCTAGTTTCTATTGAGTGTATTTTAATACACTAACATGACCGATGTGTTCCTCCTTAAAACCTTCAATGGCTGGCCATTGCTCTTGAAAAAATGAAAATCCTTATGACCTATAAGGGTCCTGCATCTTAAACCGGGCGCTCTCAGTGTATGTGCTACAACCTCTAAGATACTCCTTCAACCTCGTCCTGTCCACAGTCCCTCCTGCCGCAGGGCCTTTGCACATGCTCTTCCTTCTGCTCAGAAAGTTCTTCTTTCCCCTCTGGATGCTCTCTGACTGGGGAGAAGAGTTTTAATGAATTAGATCTGTCTCTCTTTGCTGTGGAAAGTGGAGGGTTCTTGGTTCTCTGCCCAGGCCTCTGGAAGATCTGGGATGTTAAAGGAAGCAAACTCCCCAGTGCAGACGTACTTGAGAAAATAGACGCTGCATCACAGAGCCCTGGAGCCCGGGGCGCCAGGCCCATCCACCCCCGCTGAGGGTGGGCATTGCGTTTCTCACCAGGAGGACGTGTTGGAGAAGCAGAAATAACCGAGTGTCTGTGTGGGTGCTGAGTACTGGCTCGCTCTCTGCCTTCTCACTCCCCATCAAAGCTGGTGGGGACTTAGCCTGTCTCCCCGCTGCCTGCCCCAGTTGGATCCGTCCAACCATTTTCCCAGGCAGGGACGTTCGGCCTTTCTCCTCACAGGCAGGAGGGACGTGCCACTTGCTGGGGCCTGCCGAGCTGTGCCTTCCCTGGCACGCGTTGCCTTCTCGAGCATTGCTGTATCCACGACCCTCTATGCTATTACAATATTTACTGTCTTTCTTTTTTTATTATTATTTTTTTAATTTTTTTTGAAACAGAGTCTCGCTTTGTTGCCCAGGCTAGAGTGAGTGCCATAGCGTCAGCCTAGCTCACAGCAACCTCAACTCCTGGGCTCAAGCAATCCTCCTGCCTCAGCCTCCCGAGTAGCTGGGACTACAGGCATGCACCACCATGCCCGGCTAATTTTTTCTATATATATTAGTTGGCCAATTAATTTCTTTCTATTTATAGTAGAGACGGGGTCTCGCTCTTGCTCAGGCTGGTTTCAAATTCCTGACCTCGAGCAATCCGCCCGCCTCGGCCTCCCAGAGAGCTAGGATTACAGGCGTGAGCCACCTCGCCTGGCCCTTACTGTCTTTCTTAAATGGAGTGCACTTCTTATCTAAACAAATTACTTTTAAAAGGAAACATAACATCACAACTGTAAATGGAAAAATCATATCAGTAGTGTCACTAGCCCAAATTAAAAAGACAATGCTAGAAACAAATACCTTCGATGTTGTTGAGGTGTTTTTTTTTTAACATTTTATTATAAAAAATTTCAAGCATACTGCAAAGTTGAAAATGCTACAGTAAACACTCCTATAGCCACCACCTAGCTTCTACCATTAACATTTCCTGTACTAGAGTCATCACATACTGCTCCATCTTCCCATCCCTCTATCCATCATCAATCCAGCTCCTTTTGGATGCATTTCAAAGCAAATTACAAATCTCAGAACACTTCCCCTAAATGCTTCAGAATGCATATTATTAGCTAGAGTTCAAAATTTAAAGGGTGTTTTTGCTGTAAAATTCACATGCAGTGAAATGCACACATCTTAAGTATACATCAAATGCTTACACCAGACTTCTACCAAGATACAGAAATTGCCATCACCCCAGAAAGTTCCCGCATGCTCAGTCAGTCACCGCTCCACACCTCCCCCCAGCCCCAGGCAATCATACCTCTCTCTGATTTTGTCCAGCATAGGTTAGTTTTGTCTAGAATTTCATATAAATGCAACCATACAAGATGTGCTCTTTTGTGCGTGCCTGCTTTCACTTAGGGCGATGTTTTTGAGGTCCAGCCGTGTCATTGCACACATCAGTAATTTCTTTGTTGTTGAGTTGTGTGCTGTTGTATGACTACCATTTTTAGTCTATTCATTGTACTGGTGGACACCTGAGCTGTTTCCAGTTTTGGGCTATTATGAATAAAGATAGTACAAACAAATCTCTTTGTGAATATATGTTTTTATTTTTCTTGAGTAAATACCTAGGAGTAGAATTGCTGGGTCATAGTTTAAAAGAAACATCCAAAGTAGATTTACCATTTTACACTCCTACCAACTATATATGTTGCCCCATGACCTTGTCAACATTTGGTATTACCAGTCTTAAATTTTAGCCATTGTGGCTTTAGTTTGCATTTCCCTGATTATTCATGTTGAATATTTTTCATGGGATTCATATATCTTCTTTTGTGGGGTATCTGTTCAAGTCTTTCACCCATTTTTAAATTTGGTTTTTATTTTATTACCGAATTATACATGTTCTTTATATATCTTACATATCAGTCCTTTGCCAAATAGATGTTTGCAAATATTTTTACCCAGTCTTTGGATTGTCTGTTCATGTTCTTAACAGTGTCTTTTGAGGAGCCAAAGTGTTAGGTTTTGATGAAGTCCAATTTATCCTTTTTTTCTTTTATGGTTACTGCTTTTTGTGACCTAAGAAGATTTTTCTTATCCCAAATCATGAAGGTATCTTCATATCTCAGATGAGTTTTTGGGTAGAGTATGAGGTGAGGATGAGATTATCTTTTTTCCTGACATAAATACTCAGTTATTCCAACATAATTTAGTTTTTTTTTTAAAAAAAACTTCTTTTCCCATTGGATTGCTTCAGCATCTTTGTCAAAAAATCATGTCTATCACTATAAAAACAAACATAAAGCAACAACAGCAGTATTATTAAATTTACTTTTTTAAAAAAAGTTTAAATGAAAATAAAGTGCAGGTAAAAGTGGTCTGAGTGACAGATATTCTTACTTAAAAATACGTTCCTCACTGAGAAGAATGGAACTGATTGTGACTAGTCTGTAATAGGATACAGTTTAATATCATTTATATATAAAATGAAGACAAAATCCTTCATCAAAAGGCAATTTTCTTTTTAAACTTTGATATTAACCAGCATTGCAAATGCCAAAGCCATATGTCCGTAGGTGGAGAGAGCAGATTTTAACTGCCTTCTCTGACACCAGTAGTTGTCAGTTTGTCACATAAAAAATGGTCATCAACGTCCAGAACTAATGTTTTGTTGCAGTGACATGTGTGTAAATTCAGTGCTCAAAAATCCGCACCGGAGACCCCTGTCACCTGCATTGGCCATTGACAGTGTGGCAGGAGGCTCCGGGAGCCTGGGGCCACGTGATCAGTGTCCTGGTCAGGAAGGCAGCCAAGGCAACGCCTCCTTTACCCTTATCCTGAGACAATGATGGTGAAGTGTGCGTATCACGCTTCTAATCTATCTCAATTATTTGTCATAAAGGAGAGCAGAGGCACTCTTGTCAGCCCCACTTTAACTGGGAAACTGAGGCACAGAAAAGTCGTGCAACTTGCCCAAAGTGGCTCAGCTGGTTAGTGGGGGAGGTGGGACTTGAAGCCAGGCAGCCTGGTCCCCTGGCCAGCCCTCTTCAGGCCTCTGCTGTGTCACCATCTCATAAGAAGAGGGGTTTGGTGCGCTGGTTAGATTTACTGTGTCCATTACTCAGTAATTTAAAACTGTAACTTTAAATCGTTTCAAAAACTGTCTATATCCTTCCTAAAACAATAGGGAACATGCCCCCTTTGGGAACCCTACCTGCTCTTTGGGGCCCTCTGCCTGCATCCCGCCAATCACCCCTTCCTTGAAGCCACTGCCCGAGGCCACCTGACTTCTGCAGCCCCTGCAGCGGCCACAGGCACCGTCTGATCTCTGTGCTCCTGTCTGGATCAGGGGACTAGCCCTCATTATCCACCTTGCTCTCTATTGTTGGTAGCACTTATTAAATACGGCCATCATCCGTGAAAACAAAGCACTGATACAGCTTGAGAATGATCTCCTCTAGGCATTTCCTCCAAGAACACAGATCTATGCTTTGGAAAAAGAAAAGGTGTTCCAGGCAGAGGGAACTGCTTGGGCAAAGGCAAGGAGGTGAGAGTGTGCAGGCATGACCATAGGGAACAGAAATGGTTTGGCTGGCAAGGCTGGAGCAGAGGGCCCCTGTGGGAAGGGGTTGGAGATGAGGCTTGCAAAGGAGGATGGCAAATTTTCTATGTCAGGGCAAAAAGTGTTCATTTAATTCTGCAATAATATTTAAAAATTATACTAATGTTCACAAATTATAATGCTTAAAAGTCAGGATGGGCTCAGTTGTGCTGCAGTGACAAACAACCCCAGATCTCAGTGGCTCCAAACAGCACAAGTCTATTTCTCGCTCATGTTGCATGTCACTAAAGGGTCGATTACAGATTCTGCATGACATCTTTGTTGTCCTCACTCTAGACCTCACACCGGCAGAGCAGCCCCCTCTAGAATAGTGCATGTCTCAGTAATAGAGGTGTCTTAGTCTGCTTGGGCTGCCAAAGCAAAACACCATAGCTCTTCCCGGATTGTAGACAGCTGCCTTCTTGCTGTCTTCACATGTCAGAGAGAGCACTCACATCCTGGTGTCTCTTCCTCTCTTATAGGGACATCAGTTCTAGTGGGGCAGGGCTCCACCCTCACTTAACCTTAATTGTCTCCTTAAAGGCCTTATCTCCTATAGTCACATGGGCGCAGGGTTAGGGCTTCAACATACAAATTTGTGCAGGGACACAATTCAGTCCCCAGCAAGAGGGAAACAAGAGCTCTGGAGGGTCCCATTGTGGACAGCCAGGAAGTCCAGTCCCGCCCATGACCAGATGGTGGAGAGTCAAAAACAGGGTTGAGCAGTGCAGGTCTCCACCATCACAACAAACATTTTTTTTTTTTGAGACAGAGTCTCACTCTGTTGCCCAGGCTAGAGTGAGGGCCGTGGTGTCAGCCTAGCTCACAGCAACCTCAAACTCCTGGGCTCAAGCGATCCTCCTGCCTCAGCCTCCCGAGTAGCTGG